>JAKSZP010018878.1:0-69068 GCA_022478985.1 Massospora cicadina | reverse complement strand
TATGGACTACCATTCGCGGTGTGCCAAACTGAAAATGCCCAGGCCCAGATGGCATTCCATATGAGTTCTACAAAAAATTTTTAAATATATATCCCCATTGCTGCTAGCCTCACTCAACCAAAGCCTGTTGGAAACGTGCCTCCTACCAGGAGGACATGAGGCCTTTACGGTCACACTCTTCTAGAAAGGGGATAGGCTAGACTTAGCCAACTGGCGCCCCATTTCTCTAACAAACACAGACACCAAAATTTTAATAAAAATCATGGCTAACCGTTAGGGACTGTAGCATCTGCCACCATCTCCCCAGAACAATTTGGTTTCATCCCCAGAAGGTCGATTTGGATAACGTGCACTCTGTGGCTAATGTGTGTCAGTCCACAGCCTCTGGGGCACTTGTATTCTTGGACCAACAAAAGGCCTATGATAGAGTAAACTGGGAATACCTTAGGGCCTGCCTCCAACAATTCCGCCTACCTCCCCGCTTCATTAACTGGGTGATGCTGCTCACGGAATCTGCCACAATGGCAGTGCGCAGCCCAGTTTCCTAACGGAAGTAGTCCATCCTCAAAGGGGCCTGCAACAAGGGGACCCCCTGAGCCCACTCTTATACAACTTCAGCCTTGACCCACTACTGCGAAATGTGAATGCCCAACTCACTGGGGTCCATGTGCCAGGCCAAACCCCAGTCAAGATGATGGCATTTGCAGATGATTGCGTGGTGGGGGTGTCTAATAACAAAGATGCACGTGCGCTTGAAGCCCTCATCCAGGAATATTCCCGGGTAAGCAACGCAGCACTGAACGCCTCCAAAACCGAAATTATCCTCCTTGGTCGGTTTCAGAACTGCTGGGCCCCAGCAAGTAGTTCCTAACCCGGCCCATCTGCTCGCCCACGTCCACGCCTTACTAACTCAAAACACACCGCTCCACTGGTGCTCCCCTTTGTGCCACGACCTACCATAGGACCGGTACGCCATCTGGGCGTGTGGTTGGAGGCAGGTGGATACGCGTCAGCAGTAATGGAGTGTCATATACTGGACAACGTGACGAAGCGAATCGCCTCTCTCAGAGCCCACCCTACTACACTCACTGGCAGGGTTGTTCTTGCCAACTCTATGCTCCTATCCAAAGTCTGGTTCAGAGCCCACGCCATCCCCTTCTCCCTAAGCTTCTTCAAATCCCTGTATGCTTTGCTACAAGGTTGGCTTTGGTCAGGCCGCCCTCCACCAGTACGACTAGAGGTCATGTTTGGCCCTCATCATCATGGTGGCATGGGCCTACTTGACTTCAAAGCCCAGGCCGCCAAGATCCTGGGCACCTGGATTGCGGCCGTCACTGCTCCTACACTCCCATCCCAACACTGGTCCCGCGCGGCCCGCTCCAACTTCTCCCGAGCCTTGGGCCTCAACAATCCATCAAACCCCCACTCCCTGATGAAATACCTCGCATCACACACATCAGCCACAGGTCCTCACGGGACCAAAACCCACTACAAACGAATCCTACTTTCCATGCGAAGCGCAGAGTGGAGAATTCATACTAGTGGACATACAACCCGAAGAGGCCGCCCTCTCCTCAGTTCACACAAGAGGTACAGGGGCTACCCATCCATGATGGCGTGATCCCCATTCGACCCCAAGTCCTATCCAGGGTGGACTACCTGGACATGATGGACATCCCTTATTCCACTGAGACCCAAAAGACTATCTGGAAATACGCACACCATCCTCTGTTGCAGCCTCAAGTCTGCTCCCATACGTGGCGCTGCCTGAGGCGGGTGTATCGTACAGCTGAGCGCTCTAATGCTTCACACTCATCCTGTGTCGTGTGTGGCCAGTATGGAACGCTGTTTCACCGCCTGGAGAAGTGCCCCACCTCTAAAGTAATATGGCGCGAAGTCCAACGTCTGCTAGGCCAGGATCAAACACATCCCTTCAGTCTGTCAAGAGATATGTTTGCTTCATCAATGTCCTCCCCTCCCACCCTCCCTCCATGCTCTGGTGGTTGCAATCGCCATGTGGACTATCCACACGATTGTCTTGGATGCCATCGCTGGATCCATCCCCACCCTCCCTGAAGCTGTCCACAGATTCCGGTCTCATTTGGTGGATCACTTTCAAGCGTGGATGTTTGGATATCTCCCACCACGTCGCTGACAGCTGGTCTCCTTCTGGTTCCCAGTCTGGTTCATCAAATCAGACCCCTTCCTCCACACGTGCTCAATAGTGGCTACGTCCTCTACACACGTTCCCTCCCCCTTCCCATAAGTGGCGTTCCCGCTGGCAATAAGAGATAGCATCGCTTCTCTGGGGTGCCTCCCCTGGTACTAAGTTTTGTCTCGTCTGAGGCATATTCAGAAGTGTCCGTCCCATGGTCGGCCTTCCCCGCAATAAATTTAAATTTAAATATGGAGTCTGGGTGTTCCTGGATATTCAACAAACAGCGTTGTGGGAAAAATTTTGCGGAGATGTGCACACTCATTTCCTGACAGTGGTGTACATTGCACCTCACTCTAAGTCACGCGGTTGGCTGTATCTCAGTTTCAAAAACAAGGAGGCAGCAGACAAAGCTGCTGCAGTGCGCGTTGTGTTTGACTCACCAAAGGGCAGCGGGTCATCAAAACCAAGTGCACCAGATGGACTAAATCAACCAAAGTTTCCTCACATTTGACTTTTTGCCCACTACAGTCAAGCGTGCCATTCTGGAACAGCACCTGAAAGCTGGTCTTACCATATATGGCGAAATACAATCCTTCAAGATGCAATGCTTTACGCTGATGCCCCACCTGTGCACCAGCAAAGCCATTGCAGTTCTGAACCCAACTGAGGAGATTGTGAAAGACCTAACCCAGATCTCACACTCCACTTTTATTAATATCAAAGGGCATACCACTCACCCTTTCCGGGTAACCGTAGATAGTGCACCCCCCATCTGCACCCACTGTGATGCGTTCAGCCATAAGGCACATGCATGCCCCACATAGGAGGGCATCACATTCCAAGAGCACCCCTTGGCGGCCATGACCAACAGGGAGGCTCACTATGAACCAACCACCAGTACCAAAGAGGCCTTTCCCATGGGGAGCACAAGGCTGCTACTTACTAGTAAAGCCTATCTCCCCTCAAGAGCGAAAGAAGGACAAACAGGCCCACAGGGCCGCGGCCAAGGAAGCAGCCAAAGTCGCCTCCGCCATCCCACACTACCAATGCCAGGAGGAATATGAAACCTTCACGGTGGAAGCAATATGGGAATTCCTAAACCAATCAGAGTGGGAAGCCCATGCCAATTAAGCCCACCCAATCTGAGGATCTGATGGGCGACTTGATCTCACTTGACCTTTGCAACCAAGCCCCAATTGGAACTGCTTTGGTCTCCAACCTACCTGAAAATTTTTTTGACCCAAACGTTGATGCACCAAACTCATCCGCACCACAGAAAATTTGTTTGACAGCGGGGAAGCTAAAAGCGAAGGCAAAAGCCAATGCAAACCTGTCTGCTAAAAGTAAAAAATCTTCTGATAGCATTGCTGCAAACACCCGCACTGCTGTGAAGGCCCATGGGGATCCAGAGGAGGCTGGTGGGCCTGAGTGCCCACCCCCTCGCACCTAAGGTGCAATGGGGAAGCCTTCACTTTAGGGGTGTTGAACATCGCCGGACTGAAGACCTCGCTGTCCCAGGCTAGGAAACTGAGTTTTTACAAAAAAATTTACCCGTGGACATCCTGGCTATCCAGGAGTTCCACTGTCCATGAGGTTCCAAGATGCTTGGAAAACCACGCTCCTCCCTTTCCTTTCCTTCTAGTCTGAGCAAAGTGGAGTGCTTGTTCAGAAAAACAATTTTTTTTAATTTTTATCATCTGAATCCATCCTCAATGGCTGAGTCATCATTTTCACATTTTCATGGGCTAATGTGGCGCACACTACTGTCAACATTTATACCCTGACCTGTGCATGAGAGCGTCAGGAATTTTTCTCTTTGGTCAAATCCCTCCCATTACCTCCTTACCCTTATGTAGTTGGCGACATGAACTGTTGGCTAAACTCACCCACAGACCATTGGCCTTCCTCATCCCATGCCCCCAGGGTCACGTAGAACTTCGCATTCTAAAGGCCACCCTTGGGTTTTTAGATGCACTGCCGCAGCAAGCTCCACTGTCAAGAACATGACGCGCCCCCACATCCACAATGGCCAACTAAGGTCCATGTCCCACATTGACCTTATCATCACGCCGGTGAAATTTTGATCTCATATTTCCTACTTCCACACATCAAAAATTGATTTCTCCGATCACCAGCTGGTCTCAATAACCTACCACTTACCCATCACAGTGGCTAGGGGTCCACATTGGTGCAAACCCGCCCACCCAAACTCGCGTCGCCAAGATTTTCCACATAGGTGGAATCAGTGCCTTCAGCAAAAGAGTTTATTATACTGTTTTGCGCAGACCCAATTTCCATGTGGTCAGCCTTCAAAGCGGATACCGTCCGCCATGCTCGCCACCTCTCCTCCTGACGCTCACAAGCTACATCAGCTGTCATCTCGCGCGCTCTGGCAGAGTTAGCACACCTAGAGTCCAACATCCTAGCCACGGGCTACAGCCCTGATTGGGGCTGGAAGTGGGCAGAAGCAGCCGCCCACCTCAACGCGCTCAAAAGGCAACACAAACATTGGGTTTGTGTTCAGTGCAGGGCCAAACACATTACAGAGGGTGGCACGTGCTCCGCTTGTTTTTTTAAAAAATTCTTCGCACTGCACCAGAGCATGGCCTGCACACAGGTGCGGAGATTGGATGATTCTGTCATGGATACGCCAGCCAAAGTGGCGATCAAAATACAAAATTATTACTATGAGTTGTACTGATCTGATCCAATTCAGCCAGCCAAAATAGTGAAATTTCTCGATAGCACTCACATCTGCACCCTTCCTGATACCCAGAGCTAATGAATTTTATTATTCTGGATTAATTCTGGTCCGCCGTCCGTGGTACACTAAATCAGAAATGCCCAGGCCCAGATGGCATTCCGTATGAGTTCTATAAGAAGTACTTCATATATCTATCCCCACTTCTGCTTGCCTCCCTTAACCAGAGCCTTCTGGATACGCGCCTTCTACCAGGAGGGCAAGAGGCCTTCACCATCACACTCTTCAAGAAAGAGAATAAGCTAGACCTAGCCAACTGGCGCCCCATTTCTCTAACTAACATGGATACGAAATTTTAACTAAAATCATGGCTAACCGTTTAGGGATTGTAGCCTCTGCCACTATCTCCCCCAGAACAATTCGGTTTCATACCCAGAAGATCAATTTGGGACAATGTGCACTCTGTGGCTAACACATGTCAGTCCACAGCCTCTGGGGCATTTGTATTTTTGGACCAACAGAAGGCCTATGATAGAGTGAACTGGGAATATCTCAGGGCATACCTCCACCAATTCCGCTTGCCTCCTCGCTTCATCAACTGGGTAATGATGCTTACAGAATCTGCAACAATGGCAGTGCGTGGCCCTGGCTTCCTCACAGAAGTAGTCCGCCCTCAAAGGGGCCTACGTTAAGGGGACCCACTTAGCCCACTCTTATACAACTTCAGCATTGACCCACTACTTCTAAACGTGAATGCCCACCTCACTGGGGTCCATGTACCAGGCCAAGCCCCAGTCAAGATGATGGTGTTTGCAGATGATTGTGTGGTTGGGGTGTCTAATAATCAAGATGCACGCGCGCTTGAAGCTCTCATCCAGGAGTATTCTCGGGTAAGTAATGCTGCACTGAACGCCTCCAAAACTGAAATGTTCCTCCTTGGTCGGTATCAAACATTCTGGGCCCCAGCGACCAGTGCACAGCCAAACCCATCTGCTCGCACACGTGCTCTCCTTCTGTGCTTACCCCACACTGCCCCGCTTGTGCTCCCTTTGTGCCAAGCCCTACCATAGGGCCTGTCCGCCATCTGGGCGTATGGGTGGAGGTAGGAAGGTATGCCTCAGCAGTAATGGAAAGTCATATTCTAAACAATGTGACGAAGTATATCGCCTCCTCAGAGCCCACCCTACTTCCCTTACTGGCAGGGTTGTTTTAGCCAACTCTATGCTCCTCTACAATGTCTGGTTTGGAGCCCAAGCCATCGCCTTCTTCCCGGGTTTTTTCAAATCTATGTATGCCCTTCTACAAGGGTGGCTCTGGTCAGGCCGCCCACCTCCAGTGCGGCTTGAGGTCATGTTTGGCCCTCATCGTCATGGTGGCATGGGCCTGCTCGACTTTAAAGCCCATGCTGCCAAGATCCTGGGCACCTGGATTGCGGCCATCACCGCCCCTACGCTCCCCTCCCAACACTGGTCCCGCGCAGCCCGCTCCAACTTCTCCTGCTCCCTGGGCCTTACCAATCCATCAAACCCTCACTCCTTGATGATATATCTGGCTTCCCACCCATCGGCCACAGGGCCTCACGGTACTAAACCCCACTACAAACGAATCCTCCTCTCCATGCAGAGCGCTGAGTGGAGAATCCGTATTTGTGGACACACAGCCCAGAGAGGCCGCCCCTCTCCTCAGTTCACACAGGAGGTACAGGGGTTACCCATTCAAGATGGCTTGATCCCCACACGGCCCCATATCCTATCCAGGGTGGACTACCTGGACATGAGGACATCCCTTATTCCCTTGAGACCCAGATGACTATTTGGAAATACGCACACCACCCCCTGTTGCTGCCTAATATCCGTTCCCATGTGCGGTGCTGCCTGAGGTGGGTGTACCATACAGCTGAGCGCTCTAACGCTTTACACTCATCCTGCATCGTGTGTGGCCAGTTTGGAACGCTGTTCCACCGCCTGGAGAAGTGCCCTACCTCTAAAGTGATATGGCGCAAAGTTTAACGTCTTCTTGGCCAGGATCAAACACATCTCTTCAGTCTGTCAAGAGATATGTTTGCTATATCCATGGTATCCCCCTTCCACCTTCCCTCTGTGCTCTGGTGGTTGCAATCGCCATGTGGACTATCCACACAATTGTCTTGGATGCCATAGCAGGCTCCACCCCCACCCTCCCAGAAGCTGTCCACAGATTCTGGTCCCATTTGGTGGACCACTTTCAAGCGTGGATGTTTGGGTACCTCCCACCGCGTCGCTGTCAGCTGGTCTCCTCCTGGTTCCCAGTTTGGTTCATCAACTCGGACCCCTTCTTCTACATGTGTTCAATTGTGGTTACAGCCCCTTTACACGTTCCCCCCTCCTCCCCATAGTGGCGTTCTCGCTGGCAAGAGAGATAGCATCGCTTCTCTGGGGTGCCTTCCCTGTTACTAAGTTTTTTTCTTTTGTGATTACTTTTGGAAGTGTCCATCCCCTGGTCGGCCTTCCCCAAAATAAATTAAAAAAAACACTACCACCCGCTGCTCCAAAATGGGGCAGTGGCAGAAACCCCCTAGCATCTTCTGCCCAGAGGGAAAACGCTTTTAAACTAGGTCAAACAGACCCCTTATTGCTTCAGGTCAATATGTACCCCCAAGAATATCGCCCTACACCTTGCACGTTCTCAAGTGGTTCCTTGTAGCCCCATTGTGCTCCCCTGAAGCAAGATGCAATTTAGCCTCCAGGTTGAATATGGCAACTTGTTTTTCTACAACAAACAAATTTCAGAATTAGCCCAGGCGCTTATGCATCCTGAAGGCTTTATTGACTTCCTCCTCTATAAGAGCTACTTTGACCTTGGCTTCACCTGTGAAGCTGATGCTGCAATTACAGCTAACATTCCCCTAGTGTTACAGGGAACCCTCATCGCACCTACTCGCACCCAGTTGCCTGATGACACCACTCTTGTGTGTCAATTTTCAGGCCTCTTCACTCACCTCCTTCCTGATACTTTATATATTCATCTAATAGCTGGGTTGTCAGTATATGGCGCTGACCCCATTCTACAATTTTTGGTTCTCAATGGAGCCAACCAACTTGTGGGCACTCGCACCTTTGCAACTGTAAGCCCAAAATCAACCAAAATCACCATTTTGATTCCCCCTCTCACCATTGTCCCCTCTGCCCCCAACCACCCTTTCTGGGCCAGAGTAGACAAAGGGCGCATGATCTGCCCCATTTGTTTTGACCTGGACTATTTGAAGCGGCGCTGCTCCACCATAGCTTGAGCTGGAGCCACACGCTCAACTCCACCCATGATGCTCCCATTGCGGACATAAAAACTTTTTCAAAATGGGGAACATCCTCCCTCCCCTCTACCCAAAATGGTAGATGCAACAGCCACTGATTCAGCCAATAAGGAACCTACGTGATAAACTTCACTCCATCTCCAACTAATCAGGAGCCAGCATGGTCCCCAGTAAATTCAAACCCCCCAGCCACCCAACCAAACCCACCCATTTGCCAATCAACCTATCGTTTTCAACCAAAATCCCTGGGATTATTTGGAGGAAGTTTATGATTTGGGAAATCCCATCCTCAACTCGGTCAAGATTTCAGGCCTCAAAATGTACCTAAACACAGAATATGCAGCTCAACATCCAACTCTGCACTATGCTCTATTCTCTGATGCTGATGAATTCTGAAGTGACTATCAACTCACCAAGGAGGCTGTTGTCTCTCCTGATTGTCACCCCTCCAAAAGGCAGTAGCAAAATCAGTTACTGTCTTGGCCAAGGGAATACTCACCCTGTCCTTCCCCCATGCAACAAGTTCATAAAAAAACCTTTGATTCCACCAAGTTGCCAACAAAGAAATAAAAAAGTTGCAATGGTCACAAAATTTGGCCCCAAGACCTACATTACCAGCAACAACATCGCCACCTTCACCACCCTTCCCAAGTTTGACTCAAGGCTGAGAAATCCCTATCTGAATATATCATCACCCTCATCATAGCAAACTTGTGCTGCAAGCCCCACTCTGCTACCTAAACCCCATATTGAGGATGCACACATGCCCGTGCTCTCAGTGCTCTTCTGTACACTGTCCAACACAGAGGGAGGAAGATGGACCTCCCAATCCCCACTCACCCCCACCATGAATGCATAGCAGTTTACCACCTCCAACCTGGTTGGATCAACTTATTTTTTATTTTTTGATTCAAAGTGAGTGATATGCTCATTTATTTCTGTTAGTTCAATTTTAGTTTAGTATAAGTTTTTCTATAGATTTAATTTTAAATTTATTGCGAGGAAGGCTGACCAGGGGATGGATGCTTCCAAATGTCAACCCAAAAGAAACGAAACTTAGTAACAGGGAAGGCACCCCAGAGAAGCGATGCTATCTCTTGTTGCCAGCGGGAACGCCATTATGGGGAGGAGGGGGAACGTGTAAAGGGGCCGTAACCACAATTGAACACGTGTGGAGGAAAGGGTCCAATTTGATGAACCAAACTGGGAACCAAGAGGAGACCAGCTGATGGTGACGCGGTGGGAGGTACCCAAACATCCACTCCTGAAAAGTGGTCTACCATATGGGACCAGAATCTGTGGACAGCTTCTGGGAGAGTGGGGATGGAGCCTGCGATGGCATCCAAAACAATCGTGTGGATAGTCCACATGGCGATTGCGACCACCAGAGCATGGAGGGAGGGTGGAAGGGGGATACCATGGATATAGCAAACATATCTCTTGACAGACTGAAGAGATGTGTTTGATCCTGGCCAAGAAGACGTTGAACTTTACTCCATATCACTTTAGAGGTAGAGCACTTCTCCAGGCGGTAGAACACCGTTCCATACTGGCCACACACGACGCAGGATGAGTGTAAAGCATTAGAGCGCTCAGCTGTATGATACACCCACCTCAGGCAGCGCCACACATGGGAACGGATTTGAGGCTGCAACAGAGGGTGGTGTGCGTATTTCCAAATAGTCATCTGGGTCTCAAGGGAATAAGGGATGTCCTCATGTCCAGGTAGTCCACCCTGGATAGGATATGGGGCCGTGTGGGGATCAAGCCATCTTGAATGGGTAACCCCTGTACCTCTTATGTGAACTAAGGAGAGGGGCGGCCTCTCTGGGCTGTGTGTCCACTAATACGAATTCTCCACTCAGCGCTCTGCATGGAGAGGAGAATTCGCTTGTAGTGGGTTTTAGTACCGTGAGGACCTGTGGCTGATGGATGTGAAGCCAGGTATTTCATCAGGGAGTGAGGGTTCAATGGATTGTTAAGGCCCAAGGCGCGGGAGAAGTTGGACGGGCCACGCGGGACCAGTGTTGGGAGGGGAGCGTAGGGGCAGTCACAGCCGCAATCCAGGTTCCCAGGATCTTGGCAGCATGGGCTTAAAAGTCGAGCAGGCCCATGCCACCATGACGATGAGGGCCAAACATGACCTCAAGCCGCACTGGTGGTGGGCGGCCTGACCATAGCCACCCTTGTAGAAGGGCATACATAGATTTGAAAAAACCCAGGAGAAGGCGATTGCGTGTGCTCCAAACCAGACATTGTAGAGGAGCATAGAGTTGGCTAAAACAACCCTGCCAGTAAGGGAAGTAGGGGTGGGCTCTGAGGGAGGCGATACACTTCGTCACATTTTCTAGAATATGACTTTCCATTACTGATGAGGCATACCTGCCTGCCTCCACCCACACGCCCAGATGGCGGACAGGCCCTATGGTAGGGCGTGGCATGAAGGGGAGCACAAGTGGGGCGCTGTGGGGTGAGCAGGGAAGGCGAGCACGTGTGCGAGCAGATGGGTTTGGCTGTGCACTGGTCGCTGGGGCCCATCAGGTTTGATACCGACCAAGGAGGATGATTTCAGTTTTGGAAGCATTCAGTGCAGCATTACTTACCCGGGAATACTCTTGGATAAGAGTTTTTCTAGCGCGCGTGCGTCTTGATTATTAGACACCTCAACTACACAGTCATCTGCAAATGCCATCATCTTGACTGGGGCTTGTCCTGGTACATGGACCCCAGTGAGGTGGGCATTCACGTTTATAAGTAGTGGGTCAAGGCTGAATTTGTAAAGAGTGGACTAATTGGGTCCCCTTGGCGTAGGCCCCTTTGAGGGCGGACTACTTCTGTGAGGAAGCCAGGGCCACGCACTGCCATTGTTGCAGATTCTGTAAGCATCATTACCCAGTTAATGAAGCGAGGAGGCAAGCGGAATTGGTGGAGGCATGCCCTGAGTATTCCCAGTTCACTCTATCATAGGCCTTCTGTTGGTCCAAAAATACAAATGCCCCAGAGGCTGTGGACTGGCATGTGTTAGCCACAGAGTGCACATTGTCCCAAATCGACCTTCTGAGTATGAAACCAAATTGTTCTGGGGAGATGGTGGCAGATGCTACAATCCCTAAACGGTTAGCCATGATTTTTGTTAAAATTTTTGTATCCATGTTAGTTAGAGAAATGGGGCGCCAGTTGGCTAGGTCTAATTTATCCCCTTTTCTTGAAGAGTGTGACGGTGAAGGCCTCTTGCCCTCCTGGTAGAAGGCGCATATCCAGAAGGCTCTGGTTAAGGGAGGCAAGCAGCAGTGGGGATATATATTTGAAGTAGTTCTTATAGAACTCATATGGAATGCCATCAGGGCCTGGGTATTTCCAATTTGGTGCACCGCAGATGGCTGACCAGAGTTCATTTGGAGTAATCAAATTAATTAATTCTGGGTATTGGGAAACGGTGCAGATGTGAGTGCTGTCAAGAAAGTTCGCCACTTCAGCCAGCTGAATTGGATTGGATTGGTACAACTCAGAGTAATACTTTTATATTTTGATTGCCACTTCAGCTGGCATATCCATGACAGAATTATCCGATCTCCACACCTTTGTGCAGGCCACGCTCTGGCGCGGTCCAAAGACTTTTTAAAAAAATATGTGGATCATGTGCCACCCTCTGTAATGTGTTTGGCCCTGTACTGAACACAGACCCAATGTTTGTGTTGCCTTTTGAGCGCGTTGAGGTGGGTGGCTGCTTCTGCCCACTTCCAGCCCCAAGCAGGGCTCTAGCCTGTGGCTGGGTTGTTGGACTCCAGGTGTGCCAACTCTGCCAGAGCGCGCGAGATGGTGGCTGATGTAGCTCGTGAGCGTTGGGAGGAGAGGTGGCGAGTGTGGCGGATGGTTTTTTTGAAGGCTGACCATGTGGAAATTGGGTCCACGCAAAATGGTGTAATAAACTCTTTTGCTGAAGTCACTGATTCCACCCAAGTGGAAAATCCTGGCGACGCAAGTTCAGGTGTGTGGAGTTTGCACCAATGTGGAGCCCTAGACACTGTGATGGGTAAGTGGTAGGTTATTGAGACCAGCTGGTGATTGGAGAAATCAATTTTTGATGTGTGGAAGTGGGAAATATGGGATCAAAATTTCACTGGCGTGAGGATAAGGTCAATGTGGGACCTAGACCTTAATTGGCCATTGTGGATGTGGGGGCGCGTCATGTTCTTGACAGTGGAGCTTGCTGCGGCAGTGCATCTAAAAACCCAAGGGTGGTCTTTAGAATGTGAAGTTCTACGTGACCCTGGGGGGCATGGGATGAGGAAGGCCAATGGCCCGTGGGTGAGTTTAGCCAACAGTTCATGTCGCTAACTACAAAAGGGTCAGGGGGTAATGGGAGGGATTTGACCAAAGAGAAAAATTTATGATGCTCTCGTGCACAGGTTGGGGCATAAATGTTGACAATAGCATGCGCCACGTCAGCCAACAAGAATGCTACAATGAGGATCTAGCCATTGAGTAAGGATTCCGATGATAAAAATTTAAAAAAATTGTTTTTCTGAACTAGCACCCCACAGTGCTCTGACTAGAAGGATAGGGAAGGGAGAATAATGGTTTTCCAAGCGTCCTCATAACCTAATGGACTGTGGGACTCCTGGATGGTCAGGATATCCACGGGTAAATTTTGTTGTAAAAAACACAGTTTCCTAGCCCGGGATGGTGAGGCCTTGAGTCTGGCGATATTCAACGTCCCTTAAGTGAAGGCTTCCCCCATTGCACCTTAGGTGTGAGGGGTGGGCACCCAGGCCCACCAGCCTCCTCTGGATCCCCATGGGCCTTCACAGCAGTGCGGGTGTTTGCAGCAATGCTATTGGTAGTTTTGTTAATTTTAGCAGACAGGTTCGCGTTGGTTTTTGCCTTTACTTTTTGTTTCCCCAACGTTGAACAAATTTTTTGCGGTGCGGATGAGTTTGTTGCACCAACGTTTGGGTCAAAAAAATTTTTTAGGTAGGTTGGAGACCAAGTCAGTTTCAATTAGGGCTTGGTTGCAAAGGTCAAGTGAGATCAAGTCGCCCATCAGATCCTTAGATTGGGTGGGCTTAATTGGCATGGGCTTCCCACTCTGATTGGTTTAGAGATTCCCATATTGCTTCCACCGTGAAGGTTTCAATTTCCTCCTGGCATTGGGAGTGTGGGATGGCGGAGGCGACTTTGGCTGCTTCCTTGGCCGCGGCCTTGTGGGCCTGTTTGGCCTTCTTTCGCTCTTGAGGGGAGATAGGCTTTACTAGTAAGTAGCAGCCTTGTGCTCCCCATGGGAAAGGCCTCTTTGGTACTGGTGGTTGGTTCATAGTGAGCCTCCCTGTTGGTCATGGCCGCCAAGGGGTGCTCTTGGAATGTGATGCCCTCCTAGGTAAGGCATGCATTTGCCTTATGGCTGAACGCATCACAGTGGGTGCAAATGGGGGGTGCGCTGTCTATGGTTACCTAGAAAGGGTGGGTGGTGTGCCCTTCGATATTAATATAATTGGAATGCGGGATCTGGGTTAGGCCCTTCACAATTTCCTCAGTTGGAGTCAGAACTGCAATGGCTTTACTGGTGCACAGGTGTGGCATCAGCGTAAAGCATTGCATCTCAAAGGATTGTATTTCGACATATACAGTGAGACCATTTTTCAGGCGCTGCTTCAGAATGGCACACT
Source organism: Massospora cicadina (assembly GCA_022478985.1). Lineage (NCBI taxonomy): Eukaryota > Fungi > Entomophthoromycota > Entomophthoromycetes > Entomophthorales > Entomophthoraceae > Massospora > Massospora cicadina. The sequence goes on along the minus strand of JAKSZP010018878.1, from coordinate 55,254 downwards.
TGACTGTTGTGTGCAAAAAGTCGAATGTGAGGAAAACTTGGTTGGATTTTGTCCATCTGGTGCATTTGGTTTTGATGACCCATTGCCCTTCAGGGAGGTCAATCACTATGCGCACCACAGCAGCCTCATCTGCTGCCTCCTTGTTTTTGAAACCTAGGTCCAGCCAACCACGTGATATGGAATGAGGTGCAATGTACACCGTGGTTGGGAAAAAAGTGTGCACATCCCCACAAAATTTTACCCATTAAGCTGTTTGTTGGATATCCAGAAACACCCAGACTCCATATTCCACCAATGAGAGTGGTTGAGAGTGTGGCGTGTTGATGTACTGGTTACATCGCACCTACCAAGCAAGGATTTCTGGGAAAAAGTGACCACCAGTTTTTTATTTTTTTCTATTCCGCCGGTTTCTCTGGGGCGTTTTTGAACGTTGGAGGTCGCGGGCCTACCACCTGTGCCTCTTACCTTACTTGCCCAACTGCTCCCTGACATGGGCGCAGACTAATCTCCTCTGTGAGATTATCAAACTAGATTCAGACTTTAATTGAATAATTTGCAAAAGTGATTGCAACGAGAGAGAAAAGTTTCAATATAAGTTTTTCTCCTTGGAGCTCTAATTGTCCATCCCCTGGTCAGCTTGCCTCATTTAAAATAATATATTTTATGAAAAATTTTACATATGTCAAGAACTTTAGCCCTTTTTGTTTGCACTTGGAGACTCCTGTTTAGTAGCTATTTCTGATTCCAAGTATTTTTTCAAGGGTATTATCCCTTTCTAATCATAATTCAGTAATAGTTTAAAAGCAAATAACAAGGATTTAATAAATTAACTACAAGTATTTTTTATCTGTTCTAAAGATTTGTTTCATTAGGTTTCAAATACATCAATGTGTTCCCCATTGCTTATAAACATTACTTTCTTGGAAATGGAGTGTAGTAGTTTATATTGTATAGACATACTTATCAGTTTGTAAATTATAATTTTTTGAGTATATATTAATAGTTACCATCTAAAAATCCTACACACTAAATATGTAGTAAAACATTTTATGCGTTTAATCTTTTTATAAATGAACATGTTGAACTTAGTGGTTTAAATCTTTTCCAACATATTTTCTAGTTGTTTCAATTTAATAATCTAGATTAGATAACCACTTGCTTATTTTTATCACGTTAATATTACTAAAGAATATGTCAAAGATAAAAGACATTAATGTTGAATTACTTTTATTAAAATTCATTAAAATTTAAAATCTCAAGACATTTTCAATAAGTTCTTTAATTAGCTTAATAACCCATTTAGGATAGTATTGTGATTGACTAAAAAAAGGCAGCCTCATCTAAATTTGTTTATGTCCAACCCTCCCAAACTGTACTCCTATATTGGGGTGGCAGTTAACCATGGCAGAGCATCTTTAACCCATCGACATAAAGACCCAATGTTAGTTTGACTGCCCCAACTATTTGGCCACTTTTTCACAATATAGATCTTGCTCTGTATCTTTTGCAAGTCCACCCAATTCAATACAAGCCCATGGCCTTCCTCAAAACATAATATGATTTAGTCTTTGTGTTAAACATGGATGCCCTTTCCAATATGCATACTAATAAATCATAAACCTTTTAGCTGCCACATTTATGTCAGCCAGATTCACTATTTTTTATAAATAGAAGGGCTACTTTAATAATATACTCATATTATAGAGGATTCAGCCACTGCAGGAGTGTAAAGATAAATTGTGTAAATCTCTATAGGCTACTACTTGCACACACTTGCCTACTGATACTACCCTCATAACAAACTTTGCATAACTCTCCTCTTACCTTCTATCCCAAACCCTATATGAAGAACTGATGGTAGGTCTCAGAAGACAAGGAACAACCCCTTCTCTTCACTTTGATATCTCAATGAGCAAGACATCATGCAGTGTCAAAGGCATTATCCAATATTTCAACACTACACTACTATACACTAAACCATTTACAACTCATGCTTTTATTGCCTCAATGCTAGAATTATATATTAAGACTAGATTGATGATAGTCATACTGCATACACGGTCTTCCATAAAAGTTGGCCTTTTCAAAAAGCTTTTATGATAGGTTAATGAGGCTCAATACTAAATATATCTAACCGTTGCTTCAGTGGTACATTTATAGATCTCATACTTTTTTACTCTACAAAAAGCTAACTTCTCAATACCACATCAAGTATAAATTCAAAACAGTTAGATTTGTATCCTCTACAGCTGAAATGGTCAACCTAAAAATTGCAAAGAAACTTGGATTAAACTGAACAATAATAAATAAAATTAGCAAACTGCACAGATAGTCCTATCTTATTAATGAAAAATGATAGAGCCTATTATATAGAGCTGAAGTGTTTAATATTATGCCCGCTGCTGAAGATCACAACCATTATTCCATTAATTTATTTATAGACTTGTTAAAACCTTAATTATTAGTCTTTTATCCTAAAGCCATATGGCATGACTTATTTTGGCAAACCTCAAGTAACAATCACAACCACGGCTATCCCAATAGTGACCAAATAAATGATATTATTACTCCATATATAAACATACATTGGTTTGCAAAACTTACTTCACATAGAACACATTTGCTTTAATTTTTAATTTTCACATTTTGGCGCAGAAAACCATCCAGAAAGCAGATATTCTTGAAAATGATTCTATATAAAACCAATTTATAATGCCTTGCTGCAAAGTTTGCTTTACTTCAGGATAACCAAATCTAGGCCAAACATTACCTTACTAAGTATTCTCATTCACTGGCTGCAGCTATCATCCACATCCTAATAGTTTAATTAAACTTATGAAGCCTCATACAATCACAACTAATGCATTGGATTCATCTTAAAATTCCTCTCAAAAGCACAAACCCAGCTATAATCCTTCAGCTATGCCTGAATAAAGGCATGAAATTCTGATTCATCTATGATGTTTACTACAATTAAAATCTCTTAGTTTTTACACCCTTAAAAAACTTGGCTTTTTTTATTAAATGCATTATATATTTTTCAAGTGTTACAACAATGCAATATCAGAGTATTATAATGTCTTTTAACATTAGAATAAACTATAATTTAATTCTATCTTATAGTAATTTTTGCTAAAACAATTTACAATGAGAAAAAAAAAGTAAACTATAATGCCAAGTACTACCAAGTATCTGGTATGTAACTTTACCATAAATCGTTACTTTTATTTGGTATATTGGGTATATCTCTCAAAATCTTCAGTAAATAGCAATCATGGAATGATTTTTGATAAAATCCCTCACATGTTACCATAAATGGTAAGAGCATGTCTCATTCTACTAAAATATGTGATACCAAACCTTCCTATAATATTTAATAATACACAACTCATTTTATTATAAAATTGCACATTATAGGAACTTAAATGACAATTAAAACTAAATTGACTATTTTTGTCATGGCTCATGACATTATTACTAAAGTAACTTGTGAGGATAAGGAAGTGAAGAAAAAAGATCAAAGTGTCAAGTTGACTACCTTGCCTAACATGAAACACACCTTGGATCAATGCTACATAAGAGCAAAACATTCCCAAGTTAGTGCCAGGGAGTCACATGATGCATATAAAATAGTACATCTATGACCTTATTGATTCACATTTTATTACCTAGGAAAGTAGGTCATCTCATATAGTTTCAGAATGAGAATTAGAGAAACATATTAATTATAATAATACCAAAAAAGGCAATATTTGACTTCAATATAGAACCTGAGTCAAGCATATTCCAGCTATAGCACTACCATCAATGGTAGTCTTTTTTTGAGTTAATGTGGCTTAGTGTAATAGTAAAATGATTAGGTTTCATATCACCAATTTCCCATATGTTTGTATTTGTTAGACCAACTTCATTTCTGGTCATATTCCTATATAAATAAAGTATCTATTGAACTTTATCTTATGTTCTTTGGTCTTGCCATGCCATGGGCCTCCTCAAGGAGTTCACAAAACACCTAGGCAATTATATATTCTCTTTTTATCTGCTGATTCTGCTGGCCATCAGTTGAGCCTCAACAAAACTAAATGAATTTCCACAAGGTCTAAACTCCAACTTCCAGTATAAAATGAACTCTTCGTTGGAATCTAATCAAGTCAAGGCCTTCTTAAACTACCTGGCAATTTATGCTTTATATATACTATGTTTAGGCCCTGTAGGAGTTACCACCTGTTATGATGCTTTTTTACATTTTAATAGTATGTTACCTAAATCTCTGTTGTTATATCTCATCACTTTTCTGGAGATAGAAGAGTTAAAGACAATCTTTTCTAATTATTTGACTGTCCATTTTTAATATATATGTGTATGCAAATTTATCAGTTTAGGGGCTCTCCATGAGCATCAACTGGGTGCGTTGGCCATTTGTCATAGCTACTATGTCTTATAGAAAAAGGGTGCTCAGGAGGTTGCAGGTAGTAAGGAGCCAGGTAAAAGTTGCCAAAAGAGGGCAAAATGTAAAGCAGTAAAAGCAACGGCTCAGGTCTAACTCCATATTGTTTCCATATCTAATTTTAGATGTGAAACGCAGAAAAACTGAAAAAAAACTATCAGAGAGAAGAATGCCTAAAAATTGAGTGAGTTTGGATAAGGACTATGGCGGAAATCTGCGAAGTAAGATGTGTTGGACTTGGCAGAATAGGTCAAAGTGTAGGTGATGGTTTTACATAAAACAGGAGGGTCAGACCAGACCATAAACCTGAGACTTGCCATTACAATAGGTTTAACCACAGTTTTATTTAGTAAAGTATTTAAAAGCAGGGGAAAACTTAGGCAAAATACTCATAAGTTATTTGAAAGTATCTGAATAGCTGAGAAAAGCAAGAACCTTTATTATCTTAAAAACATATATATATAATGAGAGCTTTAAGATAGTTTCGGTGTGGTTAATAAAAACTGGTTTAATCTGAAAAGTTTTTTGACTTTCAGTGACATCTAAAATTTTATTCAAACTCAGCTGAACATCTTTGTTTCATATCTGGTTATTTACCAAATTTTTAAAATAATTTCTGATAGATAACTGTTTTGGTACCATTTACTTCAGGATTGACTGGAAAATTTAAAATTCATTTGCGGTCAAAAGCTTTAGAGAGGTCGTTAGTGTCCCTCAAGGATTATGGCTTTGATTTCAGCGTCTTTAGTTGCTTGGCCTTGTATGGCCGGTCTACCACAGGTAAAATGTCACTATCCGTGACATCACCCTCTGCTCTTGGATAGGGTTCCACACAGATTGAGGGGACATAGCCAAGTCAAAGTTCTTGTGTGGGGCTGGTAGCTTCATGGTAGCCAAGGAGGCTTGGGTGGTGGTACCTATAGCGTCAGAGAATCTTCCATGGAAGTCACAGATCAGCTCCTAACCGTTTGAGCAATCTCAAAGAGATACCCAGTGTTCTCAGTTTCGTCATACCCTTTCCAGGGCACCAAATACTGGAGGTGACGTCAGGATAGGCATGAGGCGAAGATAGCATCGATCTCATATTGAGGTTCACCATCTTCTATCACTGGCTCAGGGTGGGAATACATTGGACCCACAAAGGGGGTTGGGAGGCACTCATGAAGGGTGCTGACTACTTTGATGGAAGTGTGTAGGTCAACTTGGTAATCTGGCAAGCCAACTTTTCTGATGATCTTGAGGGGTCCAAGAGCTTGGGGCTTAACTTATGGTAGAGCTGCTTCAAATGGAGATTATAGCATCGACCATAACCAAATTGCATTGCTTATACTCTGGGCTTTTGATGCGCTTGCAGTCAGTGTATGGTTTGTATTCCTCACAGCTTTGACGAGATTATTTTTTACCGCCTGGTGTATGTCTCTGAGCTCTTTGGCAGCAATAACTGTGGATCTAATCCGTGGACTCATGTTAGAGCTGGGATTGTAACCTTAGTTTACAAAATAAGGGATGTTCTGGTTGAGGTATGGGTAAGTTTAGTTTTAGCGAATTGCGCCTGTGGAAGGTGAGAGGCCTAATTGTTCTGTTCTGCATTGGAATAACTACACAAGAATTGCCCCAACCCTTAGTTCACACTCTCTGTATGTCCGTCTACTGAGGCTGTTTGGCTGTGGAGCATCAGGGACAGATCTCTAAGATGAACAGTAAGGCTTCCCATAACTGGGCAGTGAATTGAGGGCCGCAATAGATAATAGTTTCTTTTGGGAGGCCATGCAGGCAAAAAAGTGCTCCATGAAGAGGCGGGCAGTCTGAATGGAGGTGATTGTAGTATTGCGAGGGACAAATGAGCTATCTTGGTAAAACGGTCCACCACAACCATCACCACATCATAACCCTGTGACAAGGTGAGTTCCACAATAAAATTGATAAACACTGATTTTCATTGGCCCTCCGCGTCTTGGAGGGGGCAAGTAGGTCAATGCTCTTCCAATGACTTGTTTTAAACGATTTCATTTTAGACAGGACTGTGAATTTTTACACTTCAGCTAATTTCCTTACTGTTGTAGGAGCGGAGGACCAACTCAGGCGTCTTATCTTTGTCAGGGTGGCCAGCAGTTAGAGAGTCATGGCTTTGCAAATCACCTCCTCTCTCAAAGTTCAAAATAATACCCACCACTTGCCCTAATAAAGGATGATTTCATCCAGAAGCAGGTAGCCTTTATTCCGGTATTTCCCATTTCTTTGGAAGGCTTGCTTAATATTATTATACTCTTCTGAGAGAGGTTGGGACTACTAAAGCGGCCAGAGGTGTCAGTCTCTCCTTCCAGGGGCTCCATAATTAGCAGAGCGGGGGTTTCAAAGCGGGTTCTCCTTCAACTGTTAAGCTTAATCTACACCTGGGTATTATGGGCATCATATTGTTCTATATCTGGGGCAAAATCAGGGTTCTATGATAAGTTGTCTGACAACAGGTTTTGGGTACTCTTAATGAGTTCATATTGGAAGTTATGCAATGATTGTATTTTCAACCATAATGACTAGCGAGGGGTCAGCTTCTTGGGGGCGTGGTAGTACATCAAAGTCTTGTGGTCATTGCGGACAGTAAAGGTCCACTTAGAACCATGCAAATGGTGGCGCCAGCGCTGTGCATCTTTAATGACAGCAAGGAGTTCCTTATCATAGATAGCATAATTGAGCTGCACCAGGTAAATCTTCAAATAGAAATAAGCAACAGGACGGTTCACACCATCCTCTTTCCTGCAGCAGAGCTTCTCCCATTGAAAATGTGAAAGCATCATTTGCAACAATTAAAACACATCTGGGGTCTGATTGTTCTAGTAAAGACTGAAAAAAGTATGGACTTAATCGGCGCAGAATTTGGCGTTGCATTATGTGGTCTAGCTGAAAATTTTTTCCCAGATGCAAAGTGGAAAGGGGCTGCGAATTCAGAGATTTGGGGTGTTAACTATTTGAGGAAGATAAACATCATAAGGAAGCTGCGTAACTCTGTAAGAGATGAGGGAGTAGCCCAATAGTAGATGGCTGCTTTCTTATCAGGGGCAATCATGTGGTCGTGTGAGATATAATATTTCTTAAGGAATCTACTTTAGGTTGGAAGAACTCACACTTGCTAGCTTTGATAGTAAGGTTTGCTTATTCTAGTCGCTTCATGACAGATACAAGGTGTCAGGCGTGGGATTCTGCATCTGGGGAGAAGACCAGTATGTCATCTATAAATAGTATTACGTAGGTTCTCATAAGGTCTCCAAGACAGCGTCAACGAATATCTGAAAGCAGGCAGAAGAGTTCTTCAAAACAAATGGCATGCCCCTTGTAAGGATGAGGGGATATAATTCAAACGTCTCAACTAAGTCCAGGAAAACCATAGCCTAGGTGAAAGATACTTAAAAGTTCTACTTTTTATAAAATGCTTCACTCAAAGAAAAATACCTTGAATGGAGTATCATGGATATTTCTTTGCTATTATGATAGTGGCAGGCCAAATTACATAGCAAATGAATATGAACAATATTTTCTCTCAAACAGAATTTCATAGGAGATCAGGACTTATTCTCAGGAATAATCCTTAAGTGCTTCCAAGCCATGATCTATACTAATTTGCTATTCAGGGATTCTGCGACATTTTGTTACTTCTGTTGAACAATATTTGACCTCCTAGATCTGATTTGAACCCGATGTCAGGAAGTTCTGATGTAGTTTTTCAGAAATTATCCCTGACAATAGTCTCGACCAAACCATTAGATTGGGTTCAGATCCCATCATTGGATTTTCTTGAACCTTCAATTTAAGCCAGATTCCCGACACCCAAAATGGTAGATGCTTTTTTGGGCAAAAAAGCGGTCATCAACTCCTGGCCTTCCTTAATAAGAATCTGTGTGAAGGAGTTAAGGCAATCTAGATTACAGAAAACTCTAGCTTTTTTTCATTTAGAGGGCTATCTGTTATTCCAGAGGGAGTGGAGGGGTCATGTATTATACCATTTTTCAGATTGCAATAATCAATGCAGGGAACTTTTCTCTCTCGTTGCAATCACTTTTGCAACCCATTCAATTCAAGTCTGAATCTAGTTTGATAAAACTCATAGAGGAGATTAGTCTGCGCCCATGTCAGGGAGCAGTTGGGCAAGTAAGGTAAGAGGAGCAGGTGGAAGGCCCGCAGCCTCAAACGTTCGGAAACGCCCTGGAGAAACTGGCAGAATAGAAAAAAATTTCAAAAAACTGGCGGTCACTATTTCCCTGGAGATCCTCACTTGGCAAGCACGATGCAACCAGTACATCAATACGCCACACTCCCAGCCACTTTTGTCGGTGGAATATGGAGTCCGCGTGTTTCTGGACATCCAACAAACAGCTTTATGGAAAAATTTTGTGAGGATGTGCACACTTTTTTCCTGACTGTGGTGTACGTCGCACCTCATTCCATGTCATGCAGTTGACTGGACCTAGGTTTCAAAAACAAGGAGGCAGCAGACAAGGCTGCTGCAGTGCGCATAGTGATTGACCTCCCTGAAGGGCAATGGGTCATCAAAACAAAATGCACTAGATGGACAAAATCCAACCAGTTTTCCTCACGTTCAACTTCTTGCTAACTATGGTAAAACGTGATATTTTGGAGCAACACCTGAAAGATGGTCTCGCTGTCTACAGCAAAATACAATCTTTTTAAATGCAATGCTTTATGCTGATGCCACACCTTTGCACTGGCAAAGCCATCGCAGTGCTGACCCCAACTGAGGAGATCGCAAAGGACCTAACCCAGATCCCGCACTCCACTTTTATTAACATCGAAGGGCATACCACCTACCCTTTCCAGGTAACCGTGGACAGCGCGCCCCCATCTGCACCCACTGTGACGCGTTCAGCCATAAGGCACATGTATGCCCCACCAAGGAGGGCGTCACATTCCAAGAGCACCCCTCAGCGGCCATGGCCAGCGGGAGGCGCACTATGAACCAACCATAAGCACCAAAGAGGCTTTCCCATGGGGAGCACAAGGCTGCTACCTTCTGGTAAAACCTATTCCCCACAAGAACAGAAGAAGGCTAAGCAGGCCCGCAGGGCCGCAGCCAAGGAAGCGGCCAAAGTCACCACTGCTATCCCACACTCTCAACGCCAGAATGACATCAAAACCTTTGTGATGGAAGCAAATTGGAAATCCACCAACCAATCAGATTGGGAAGCCCATACCAATTGGGCCACCCAATCTGAGGATCTGATGGGTGACTCAAATTCTCCTGATCTTTGCAACCAAGCTCCAGTCAAAACTGACTTGGCTTTCAACCTACCTGAAAATTTTTTCACCCCGCTCAATGGTGCACTGAACTCATCCACACCGCAAAAAATTTGTCTGACGTCGGGGAAACAAAAAGCAAAGGCAAAAGCCAACGCAAACCTTTCTGCAAAAATTAACAAAAATACTGATAGCATTGCTGCAAACACCCATGCTGCCGTGAAGGCCCGTGGGGATCTAGAGGAGGCTAGTGGGCCTAGGTGCCCACCCCCTTGCACCTAAGGTGCGATGGGGGAAACCTTCACTTTAGGGACGTTGAATATCGCCAGACTCAGGGCCTTGTCATCCCGGGCTAGGAAACTGTGTTTTTTTCAACAAAATTTACCCGTGGATACCCTGGCCATCCAGGAGTCCCACTGTCTGCAAGGTTCCGAGGAGGCTTGGAAAACAATGCTCCTCCCATCCCTATCCTTTTGGTCAAAGCACTGTGGGGTGCTAATTCAGGAAAATAAATTTTTTAAAATTTTTATGTTGGAAACCTTCCTCAATGGCCAAGTCCTTATTGTCATTTTTTTGGGCTGATGTGGTACATGCTATCGTCAACATCTATGCCCCAAATGGTGCATGAGAGCGTCAGGAATTTTTCTCATTGGTCAAATCCCTCCCACTACCCTCAGACCCTTTTGTAGTAGGTGACATGAACTGTTGGCTAAACACTCCAACGGACTGGTGGCCTTCCTCCTCCCATGCCCCAGGGCCACGTTGAACTTCACGTTCTAAAGGCCACCCTTGGGTTAATGGATGCACTGCCATGGCAAGCCCCACTGCTCAAGAACATGATGCGCCCCCACATCCACAATGGCCAATTAAGGTCCATGTCCTGCATTGACCTTATCCTTACACCGGTGAAATTCCAACCCCACATATCCCACTTTAAAACAACAAAAATGGAATTCTCTGACCATCGACTGGTCCCAATAACCTACCACCTACCTGTCACAGCTGCTAAGGCCCCACGTTGGTGTAAAATCTGCCCCCTCAAGCTCGCGTCGCCAGGATTTTCCACACGGGTGTAATCAGCAACTTTGGCAAAAGAGTTTGTTGCACCATTTTGCGCGGACCCCATTTCCACATGGGCAACTTTCAAAGAAGATACCATCCGTCAATCTCGCCACCTCTCCTCCAGACACTCATGAGCCACATCGGCTGTCATTTTGTGCGCTCTGGCAGAGTTGGCACACCTGGAGTCTAATTTATAGCTACAGGATACAGCTCTGCATGGGGCTGGAAGTGGGCGGAGGCAGCCGCCCACCTCAACGCGTTCAAAAGGCAACACAAACATTGGGTTTGTGTTCAGTACAGGGCCAAACGCATCACAAAAGGTGACAAGTGCACCACATATTTTTTGAAAAAAATTTGCACCACGCCAGAGCGTGGCCTGCACACAGGTGCGAAGATTGGATGATTCCATTGCGGATATGCCAGCCAAAGTGGCAATCAAAACATAAAAGTATTACTCCGAGTTGTACCTATCTGATCCAATTCAGCCAGCCAAAGTGGCAAATTCTCAACTGGCCCACATCCGCACCATTTCCCAATACCCAGAAATAATGAATTTGATTACTCCAAACGAATCATGGACAGCCATTCACAGTGCACCAAACTGAAAATGCCCAGGCCCAGATGGCATTCCATATAGATTCTATAAAAAGTACTACAAATATATATCCCCACTACTGTTGGCCTCACTTAACCAGAGCCTTTTGGAAACGCGCCTCCTGCCAGGAGGACAAGAGGCCTTCACCATCACACTCTTCAAGAAAGGGGTCAAGCTAGACTTAGCCAACTGGCGCCCCATTTCTTTAACTAACATGAATACAAAGATTTTAACAAAAATCATGGCTAACCGTTTAGGGATTGTAGCATCTGCCACCATCTCCCCAGAACAATTTGGTTTCATACTCAGAAGGTCAATTTGAGATAACGTGCACTCGGTGGACAACGCATGCCAGTTACAGCCTCTGGGGCAATGGCATTCTTGGACCAACAGAAGGCCTATGATAGAGTAAACTGCGAATACCTCAGGGCCTGCCTCCATCAATTCCGCTTGCCCCTCGCTTCATCAACTGGGTAATGATGCTTACAGAATCTGCAACAATGGCAGTGCGTGGCCCTGGCTTCCTCACAGAAGTAGTCCGCCCTCAAAGGGGCCTACGCCAAGGGGACCCACTTAGCCCACTCTTATACAACTTCAGCCTTGACCCACTACTTCAAAACGCGAATGCCCAACTCACTGGGGTCCATGTGCCAGGCCAAGCCCCAGTCAGGATGATGGCGTTTGCAGACGACTGTGTGGTGGGAGTGTCTAATAATAAAGATGCACGCGCACTTGAAGCTCTCATCCAGGATTATTCCCAGGTAAGTAACGCTGCACTGAACGCCTCCAAAACCGAAATCATCCTCCTTGGTTGGTATCAAAACTGCTGGGCCCCTGCAACCAGTGCCCAGCCCGGCCCATCTGCTCAAAAACGCGCTCGCCCTCCCAACTCACCCCACACCGCCCCACTGGTGCTCCCCTTCAAGCCACGCCCTACTATAGGGCCTGTCCGCCATCTGGGCGTGTGGGTGGAGGCAGGCGGGTATGCATCAGCAGTAATGGAAAGTCATATTCTAGACAACGTGACGAAGTGTATCGCCTCCCTCAGAGCCCACCCTCTTCCCTTACTGGCAGGGTTGTTTTAGCCAACTCTATGCTCCTCTACAATGTCTGGTTTGGAGCACACGCAATCGCCTTCTCCCTGGGTTTTTCTCATCTATGTATGCCCTTCTACAAGGGTGGCTATGGTCAGGCCGCCCACCACCAGTGCGGCTTGAGGTCATGTTTGGCCCTCATCGTCATGGTGGCATGGGCCTGCTCGACTTTAAAGCCCATGCTGCCAAGATCCTGGGAACCTGGATTGCGGCTTTCACTGCCCCTACGCTCCCCTCCCAACACTGGTCCCGCGTGGCCCGTCCAACTTCTCCCGCACCATGGGCCTCAACAAACCATAGAACCCCCACTCCCTGATGAAATACCTCGCATCACACACATTAGCCGCAGGTCCTCACGGTACTAAAATCCACTACAAATGAATCCTACTCTCCATGCGGAGCACTGAGTGGAGAATTCATATTAGTGGACACACAGCCCAGAGAGGCCGCCCCTCTCCTTAGTTCACACAAGAGGTACAGGGGTACCCATTCAAGATAGCGTGATCCCCACACGGTTCCATGTCCTATCCAGGGTGGACTACCTGGACATGATGGACATCCCTTACTCCATTGAGACCCAGAAGACTATTTGGAAATATGCACACCACCCTCTGTTGCAGCCTCAAATCCGTTCCCATGTGTGGCGCTTCCTGAGGTGGGTGTACCATATGGCTGAGCGCTCTAACGCTTTACACTCATCCTGCGTCGTGTGTGGCCAGTATGGAACGCTGTTCCACCGCATGGAGAAGTGTCCTACCTCTAAAGTGATATGGCGCGAAGTCCAACGTCTTCTTGGCCAGGATCAAACAAATCCCTTCAGTCTGTCAGGAGATATGTTTGCTTTATCAATGGCCTCCTCCCTTCCACCCTCCCTCCATGCTTTGGTGGTTGCAATCGCCATGTGGACCTATCCACACGATTGTCTTAGATGCCATCGCATGCTCCACCCCCACCCTCCCAGAAGCTGTCCACAGATTCTGGTCTCACTTGGTGGACCACTTTCAGGCGTGGATATTTGGATACCTCCCACCGCGTCGCCAACAGCTGGTCTCCTCCTGGTTCCCAGTCTGGTTCATCAAATCAAACCCCTTCCTCCACACGTGTTCAGTTGTGGCTACGGCCCCTCCACACGTTCCCTCCCCCTCCCCATAAGTGGCGTTCCCGCTGGCAACAAGAGATAGCATCGCTTCTCTGAGGTGCCTTCCCTGGTACTAAGTTTTGTCTCTTCTGAGTCATATTTGGAAATGTCCGTCCCATGGTCGGCCTTCCCACAATAAATTTAAATTTAAAGATGTCATAATATTCATCTAAAATTGAAGCACTTGTTTTTCATGTTCCTTAGAGAGGATTTTTCCGATAGCAGGACCCACTGTAAGAATTTCCTGATCACTTTACAATCCAAAGTCTTGTAGACTCCCAAAGGAATTAACATCATAGATATGAGATAAGGGTAGCAACTTGACATAAGCAATGATAATGATCCTGAATACGCATAATTAATACTCCAGGACAAGGCAAGAGTTCTTTAGCAGAAGGATTGACAGTGCCTTGGACTTGTAACAAATGTCCCTTGAAAATCAAAAAGTGCAAAGAAGTGTTAATAATTACTTGTGATTTTGGTGGAATATATTTCTCAGGGGAGAAAATAGGCATCCCCTCTTCAATATACGCTGATGCAGGGGGTAATTTTATGTGAGAATCCCCAACATGATATTGAAGTGAATAAGACTTTTGGTTCCTTCTAGCAGACATAACTGACATTGAGTGGAAGCATGATCTGATAAAAGTAAGGGAACTCTATACCCCAAGAGAGACAACGACAAGTCAGGGTAATTGATAATTCCATCAAATTCTCATAAAAATTGAGTCCCCAAAAGTAGGTTGTAACTCAAATTATCAAGTACAATAGCTGGGATGGTAAAAGTTAATTTCCCAATTTTCAGGGGAAAAAATGAAAAAGCTCCAATAGACCAAGTACTCTGAGGTCCAGCCATGCCATATTCTTCATAATGAGAAATATTGGGTGTTAATTTGATCCGTTTGACCAATTTTGATGAGACAACATTCACCAGGGATCCAGTATCTATGATAGCTTTGGCATTGACTTGATTCACTCAGAAGTCAATATGGGTAATGGTGCTTCTGAACTGAGAGGATAATGCCAATAAGGAGGGCAAGGAATAAGAAGAATGTTCATCTTTATTACACTCAATCAAACTTTGATGCTCTTGCTGCGCACTCATATCATTATCAAGGTGGAGAATCTTATTGGTCTTATCTCTTTTCTTCTTTTCATCTGCTTCTTTCTTAAAACAACGATCCTCAGTATGGAAATAGCGATGACAGTAGTTACACTGGATCGCCCTAGTGTTCTCAGGCATGGCGTAGACTTTGGGGCGACTAGGTCTAGGAGACTCATAAACTCAGGGGTTTCTCAGAGAATTGAGGGGCAATTCCAATAAGGCCTCCTTAATATCCAAAATACTTCAGAAATTCTTTTTGACACTGATTAGATAAACTTGCATTTGAGTCCTGGAAGTAAAAGCTGACAGAACTGCGGTAATTGCATCGTCCAAGTTTAACTGACCACAGGCTACTAGAGTTTGAGCTTCCCAATAGAACTGATGAGCAAAGTCTTTGATAGATTCATTTTGGTGGGGCTGTATACCCATAAAAGCCTGCTTTTGCGAGGATAAGGTTTGCTCACTCCCAAATTCTTTGATCAACGCTTCTTTGACCTGAGACCAAGTAGAGCAAGTCATTAAGTGGGGAACCATAATATCCTGAGCCAATTGAGTAAGGCAATTAGGCAAGTAATTCATCTTTTGGTGATCTGTGGCCTCACTTAATGCCTTTTCATAAAGATAGAGAAAGGAGATAATGCTGCCTTCCCCCAGGGGAGTATTTGTCCTTGAATACTGGCTTGAAACTCATGGGAGCATTGGTGGTCAAAACATGCACTCCAGGTTGTTCAGATTGAGTAGAAACATAAGAGGTGGAATCTGAAACTTGAGAAGAAAATTGAGGGTAAGGACCAACAGCTTCAGTATGAATTTCATTAATCTGACGATTCAGATCAGCATGCCCTACTTTCTCATCTAGTCGGCGAGATAGCTCAAAAATCTGTTCCTGCTGTGCATTGTACTTGAGTTCCAGAGTCTCAATTTTCGCTTGGAGCAGTTCCCCTTTTGATTTGCAAGCATGTAATAAGATATCAGTGTCCTTGGCCCATTTTCCAGATTGATCAATTCATCAGATAATGACTGCAGTGACAAAAGGGGATCATTGGTACCCCATTGGGGGTTAGGTTACACCCTTTGGCCAATTTAGAGAATTGTTCACACAAGTGGTTCATCATGTTCAAGAGAGAGTCAATTTGCTGGTAAGATCCTGAGTGACCATTGGCACCTGGAGGTCCCCAAGGTCCATCCGCGCCTGGGGGTCCCTGAGGCCCTACATTCCTGGGGGTCCACGAGGCCCATCAGCTCCAGGAGGTCCATGGGGCCCTACACCCCCAGGTGGCCCACGAGGTCCTTCAACCCCAGGAGGACCCATATTTCCAGAGGTTTTCTCTACTTCATTAACCCAGAACTGAATTCCTGAGTACAATTGTTCCAATTGAAAGAGATGGGTTTTAATTTCCTCCTCCATTGATTGGCTACGCTCAGAGAGTTGGGAAATACCCTCTCTCCATTCTCTCTGAATCTCCTGAACTTTCTTGGGAAACTGTACATCAACAAAATTTGACATCCCATAATTGAGCTGAATGAGCTGCTGATGTACTTCATTGAGGAAGGCTCAATTATTAATGATAGCATCACAATTATCTTGGCTAAACTCAGAGGCTGACTTGAAAAATTCAGAAATATAATTATTCAAGGATTGGAGTCCTTCTAGTAAATTGAGCATCCCTTGATGGTGCATTCCAACTACAGGTAGCAAATGGTATAAGGTAGGATGTACGAGTTGGTGCAAATATTGCTTGGGGCCAATTCCTGGCATTTGAGAGGTTTGCAGCACTTCCCACAATATAGAAGGTACTGCATTAGATTGAGATTGGGTAGAACAGATTCCAGGGATTAAGGCCCCTTCAAGCAATTGATTAATAGATATTTTGTAAAGCCTCAGGTGGTATTTGAAAGTCTGAGGTAAAACTTAAGTTAGGACCATAAAATTCCAAGTTAGCCCAAAATTCCAACGTGGAGGGTAATCTTGGGATTTGGGCTCCAGTTGAATGGACCCATCGTAAAATACTGCCTTGCTCTTGGTCTTGAGCCTCATCAGGCGAAAATGAGAATCCATGGTAGTGATAGATGTTGTCACTGGTGCATAACTCAGAGTTCCCCTGTAGTGAGCACCAGTCTGGAAGTTTTGAATTACACTTCCAATGGGGCAGGTTGTATCTCAAAGTTACACTGGGCGGATTCTCCAAAAAGGTGATAAAATAAATAGGAAAATACAGGTTAAAATTCGACCTAATTTTTATTTTTGAAAAGAGGAAATATTTATAGGATTTTTTACAGTTTGTAATCTATCAGAGTGAATTAATCTCTGCGCGATTAAATCTTCAATCAATTGATTGGGATCAGATTGATCATTAACCTTGATAGATTGCAATAGATTGCTCACTCCTTCCAATGATGTTGGGGGAATTGATGAAGTGGATTTTTTGGAGATATGAGAATTTGGTGAAATTCTGACATTATATTCAAAGCCTGTAACAGTATGTCTGTATCCTTTGCCAATTAACAGATTATTCCCTATCAGATAAAGATTGAAGTGATAACAGGAGATTAATAGGTACCCATTGGGATTTAAATTACACTCCTTAGCAACTTTATGAAACTGCTCACACAATTGTCCAATCATGCTCAAAAGAGTGTCAGCCTGCTGAATGGATCCTGAATGCCTATCAGCACTAGGGGGTCCACGTGGTCCTTCACCCCAGGTGGCCCACAAGGTCCTTCAATACCAATAGGACCTTGTTCCCCTCAAGGAACCATAGTTCCTGAGGTTTTTTCTACTTTGCTAACTCAAAAATTGAATTCCATAGTACAATTGCTCCAATTGGAAGAGGCGATTTTTAATTTCCTCTTCCATCAATTGATTATGATTATAGAGTTGAAAAAGTGTCTCTTCATCCAACCTGAATTTTCTGGACTCGCTTCATTAACTGCAAGTCAACAAAACTATATATTCCATGATAAAGCTGAACAAGTTGTTGTTGCACTTCATTGAGAAGATTTCAATTACTAATAATGGCGTCATGATTATTTATAAAAAAACTTGGAGGCAGAATTGAAGAACTCAGAAAGATAATTATTCAAGTATTGAATCCTCTAATAAATTATGCATACCTTGATGATGCATTCCTACTACTTGTAATAAGTGGTATAATGTAGGGTGTACAATATGGTGTAAATATTGATTGGTATTAACCCCCAGAAATTGAGAAGTTTGATATAAATCCATCATCGTAGAGGGTACAGCATTAGTCTGAGATCAATTAAAACAGATTCCAGAAATTAGAACTCCCTCAAACATCTGATTAATGATGTTTCATAAAACCTCAGGCTGTATTTGAAAATTCGTAATAAAGCTTAAATTGGGACCATAAAATTCTAAGTCAGCACAGAATTCCAACGTAGATGGTACTCTTAGGATTTCAGTTCTAGCGGAATGGACCCATTGTAAAATACTGCCTTGCTCATGGTCTTGAGACCCTTAGGTGAAAAAGGATAATCTATCTTGGTGTCTGACGTTTTCACAAGAGAGTAACTCAGAGAGCCCCCTGTAGTGAGCACCACTTTTTGAAGTTTTGAATTACACTTCAAAAGTAGCAGGTAAATCTCAAAGTTACGTTATGAAATCTCCAAAAAGATACAAAGGATAACAAATAAGGTTTTAAATAGACATATCTTTCATTATTGAAAGGATTGAATATTATATAGGTTTTGAAGTAGCTTGGAGTTTATCAGATCTTTTCAATTGCTGAGCGATCAAATCTTCTAATATCACCTAATTGGGATAAGCATGATCTTTCTTGTTAAACTTGATAATATTAGATTCATTGAGTTCCCCCCCCAATATTATTGGTGAAATATTTGGGGTAAAAGTTTCAGGAATGGAAGAATTTGGCAAAATCCTGACACCTACTCTTATTGTCAAGCCTCCTGAAACAATGCTATCTGATATTAGTCAGTCATTTCTTGCTGGATCCAACTTTCTTCCTGAGTTCCTTTTTGACTTGGCCAAATTATAAACAAGCTGTTCTTTCAGCCAAATTAGGTATCAAAAATCGTGACCATTTCAAGCTCCCATATGCAGATAAAGTAACCGAGTATATGAGGCCTTTCTATAGCTCTGAACCCCTCCAATTTCTCAAACATCCTAGATCAAGGTGTTGCAGCCTATGCTCTTTGTTTCATGGGCTAAGTCCTTTAAAGTTGGACCGCAAAGCTTCCAGCCTCCCCCAAATTCCATCATTCATTTTGCTTTCAAATTCAAGAGGCTTGTAGTTGTCACCTTCAGGATGCCATCTTCTCCTTGCATGACTACCTCATTTCTGGCACTTCACATTGATACCTCCCTCTTATAGCCCTGATTGGTGGCATGATTTGGTAATCTCCATCTAGTATCTCTTGCTCTATGCCAGCTCACATTCCAACGTTATTGGCAAAGCCCATCGGCAAATTCTCAAGACTAATCTTTCAGCTCTGGTACCATATCAGGATTACTCAGGTTATTTGTCAACTGCCTCTTATTGTTCTGTTGCTCCCTCCTCAATCTATGGTGTTGCAATTGGCAAGTACCAACATCTCAATTTCTCTTCCCCCATTGCGTTCTCTCAGGGTTCAGCCTCTGCTCAACAAACTAGGCTTTGAGTAGGTCTAGCCCTTTCTAGTGTTCAATCTCAAATTTAGATTTTGACAGTTTATTTACTCCTACTGTTATACATCCTCCCTACCCCATAAAGTGACATAGGCGAAATCATCCCTGAGTCGAGGATAACAATACAGAAAAATTATAAATAATATGACATTTTATGTTTAACTACTTTTCTCCATATTTCATCAATTTTTTATTACATGTCTCCTATTTTATTTGGGACATGACCTTCACTTGGCTCAGCGGTCCATCTTTTTTATTTATTATTCCCCCAAACTGGTTACTAGTATACTCTGACCTACCAGTTTTCATGGTTCAGAGGTCTTATTTCCTAAGACTTAACCTTTTATTTTAGTTCACCAGTACTTTTTTAGGACTTAACCAAAAAAATGTTAGAACATAACCATCTCAATGGGTCAGCATCCTTTGGGAACATTCTTGTTATTTTTTTTCTTAGATCCACTGCTTTAGATACTTAGCATTAACCTGATTACAATCCTTCCATCCGCAAGATTCTTGATGGAATATGCATCCATCACCATCTTGACAATAATCTCAAACAACCTTTACCACAGCGCATCTAACTTGTTTCTTCTTCTGAAGCCATGCATGTCACAATAAGCTACTTTATCGCCTATGTGGTATCAGAAAATGCCAGTTGGTTCTTATCAACCATTAATTTGGCCTTGATCCTTTTCTTCAAGGGCTTATCAAATGCTTGCAGCTGCATCTCAATCATGATATTTGAAAGTTGAAGCAATTACTGCTCAGCACTTATAACTAATGTTGGTTCAACAACTAAATATAGGATCATTGGTAATGTGGCCTTTCTTCCATACAACAACTCAAGGAGTTTTTCCTGTTGCTGTATGGTGATTGATAATATATGCAAATGTCACAGAACTAAGGTATGTTCCCTCATGCAAAAGTTCTCCCAGTGACCAGCTTCCTTAGCATTGCAGCCAGCGTTCCATTTACTTATTCTACCAGTCCATTTGTCTCCAGCTGGTAGGTTACTGACATGACTCCTCAGATTCCCATTATTTTGTTCAACCTCGGTATTGCATGGGACGTTGTTGAGAATTTATATGACTGGACGACAAGCCACTATTAAGACCACACATGTTAGTGGAGGAATTCCGCCAAGGATGATTCAGAACTATAAGTGATTGGTCGATTTAGGATAAGGCGATAATGGGACATAACAGGTCTTATCAGGTTGCTTCAAAATAGGGCAATGAGGTGATGTCAACATTTGATAAAAGGTTTTGGATCGCCTTGAATCAAGGCGATAGATAATTAAATAATAATACGCCAAAACCAATTTAAAGATGGCGACATAAATAAACTAAGCAGAAGATTCAGTACTGGAAGAGGCTGCTGAATATAGTGAAACGAGGGGACTGGAGGTCTTGTTTTGGATTAAGTGAAGAAAGAAGAGAGAGGAAGAGCGCAGATGAAGGAAGGATCCGCTGAAAATATATTCTTTAATAAAAGAAGTGAATGGGAAATTGCTCCCATGTTTATTATAAGAATTAAGTGGTTAAAGGTGTATCAAGGAAATGCAATCTTCATATCTACTGTTCTAATTGTTCATTGGGGGAAGCCCTGTATAAAAAACCCTTTAGCGGGTGCTTACCAAATCGCTGAGATTAAACAGTGGTGATCACTACAGGTGGCCCATTGACCAATAACGAAAATATGAAAATTCAACTGGCGGCTATGGCGCATTCTGGTTGTTTCCAAATGAATTCTGAACTAAAAAATGGCCCTGGGCCCTACGAGGAGTTGAAACTTGTGTTAGATATGGTGCATGAAAAACAGGATGAGTTGTTTCAAAAAGTTTACAGTGACAAGTTGCTGCCGTTTGATTGTGAAGGAAATATTCATGGGTTCCTTTGCCAATTTGAGTTTGTAATGGAGGGAACTTCAGATCAACAAAGGGCAAAGCTGTTACTCTCCTCTTTGGACGTTGGAAGTGCGGATCAAGTCATCTGTTACCTCTCAGCTAATTCCGTTTCATACCATGAAGTCAAGGAAACTGTGCTGAGACTGTTCAACGGAACTACAAAAATGTCGCAGCAAAAAGCTGAGTTCTTGACCATTGGGTTTCAACGGAATGAGACCCTCACTGCATTTGCTGACTGATTTACTATGGAAGCGCATGTGCTGATAGGAGCAGGCATTCTATCCAAAAAGATGTGTGTATAGCTATGGCCTCAGCAGTGAAGCCATACCCTGAGCTTTACAATGTCATAGCTCCATTGTTAGAGCTGGACGTACCTCTCCTTAAACTTGTTCAGCTTGTACGTTGATTATCGGCTAATTTCCCTCCACCCAATACCAAGCAGATCCGCGCTGTCACAGTTGTTCGCCCTAAGTATGTGAGAAGAAATAACTGGGCAGGAGAAATTCCATCAGGATACTCTTCTCAGTACAATGGACGTTCCTCAATTGCTGATCAACATCAAACCTGCTACTGATCTGGGCCTAACAACTCTGCAAGAGGGTGGTCATTATACTGTGGGGGGTCTGGTCACGTCGAACCTTTTCAGAATCATCTGCCATATGTACCAACTTATAGTAAACATGGCCGTAGAACTTACGGAGTAAGTTTTTTAGTTATGGACATAAAGGGCATATGGGATGATGGTGTCCTAACCAACGGATCCCTCCCTTGTAACGAGAGCAGGGCTATCAGGGAAAAGTCTGAGCGGAGTAGAGAAGGGACTCTCTACTGCCGCTACCTTGAACTTACATGTCCCACCTGAGTCCACTGTGTTAAATATAGCTGAAGCTTCACAGTATAATGATACTTTCCTCTACCACCCGCCAGTTGGAAAAGTAAATGTGCTGACCCAAACACGCTGAAGAAACAGCGGACAGAAACTCTCTGTATCAACTAAAGCTTTATTCTTGTCAAATATTCGACCAAAATCTACTAGACCAGCTAGAACCGGTCACAGATGCCCTGTCATTAAGAGGAATAAATGTCGCCCTCCCAGTAGACACTATCATAAACAGATACCCTAAAATTGGTGCGGGTATTTTGAGTTTCCTGGGAAACCCTGAATCTTTAAGTGTACATAAGGTGAATAGTCAGGATGCATCCTACTCAGAATGCACTTACTGTGACATTGTGGTAGCCAAAACTCAGGTACGGGCTATCATTGATATGGGCGCGCCTGTTAACATTGTCTCCACTAAATTGGTGGCGAAGTTGTCTTTAAAACCTGACATAGACCACAGAGTGGTGTATGGGACTGCGGGAGCTGAAACCACCACTTCTGAGGGAGCATATAGCGCTCTTCCCTTGCGGTTCAGATCTATTGTTGTGGTAGCTCCAGCGGTGGTATTGCCAAACAGTAACTATGATTTACTGATCGGAGCTGCATTTATGTGATACTATGGGGCTATAGTGGACATGATGGAAGAGATCCTAGGCATTGCGGGGCAGTAAATCCCTATATATTTCTCCTCTTGTAGAGCGTCAAAGAGTTCAACGCACATAGGAAAAATCAACCTTGCCTACAGCGATGGGGTGATCCCAGTGCATTATCATCATTTAAAAAAGAGAACGCGGGCCCTTCCTCATCAGATATACAAATACCAAGGGTTACCGCTTAGAGCAGCTGGAGCTATATCCATTCCCTCTGGACATCAAGTAATAATTGACACTGAGCTAGAGGTGGAAGTGCCAGCGGGGCTTTATGGGGAGATCATTGGGCCTTATCATCAATCGCAGCTTGAGCCCCATGTGGCTTCCGGCATCATACTACCTGGGCATGGGGAAATCAAAGTATTGATAGCAAATCTTCAGAACAGTCCCATTCAAATCTGCTGGCATCAGATTATAGCATATTTACATCTGAATTTGGTAAAAGCAATTAAACAGGTTCATGAGTTTGGTTCTCTGAATGAATTTGGTTTTCCCATCAAATCGCCTCTCAGCACAATGGTGGTTGTACTGAGGGAAAATTTATTGGGGTTATCAGAAGATCGGAAAGAGTGGGATGAAGCGCTGTTTCAAAAGTATAAAGAGATCTTTGTAGTTGATAATCTGATCTGAGGTGCGCTTGGGGGTTGTTCATTGATTTGATACTGGGGACCATCCTCCTATCAGGTCTTGACCAATCCATCAATAATGGGCAGCTGAAGAAGTTGTCAACAAGGAAATTGAAAAACTGTTAAAGCAGGGAATGCTTGAACTGTCCAAGAGCCCATGGGCTTCACCTGTCCTAATTGTAAAAAAGAAGGATGGCACTAACTGTGTAGTAATTAACTATCAGAAGCTCAATAGCATCACCAAAAAAGATTCATACCCTCTGCCACGGATTGATGATGAGCTAGATCAGCTTGGTGGAGCCCGCTACTTCTTAGTGATGGATTTGATATCTGGGTATTTGCAAATTGAGTTTCCTAGGGAGGAGCAAGAAAAATGCGCGATAATCACCTCAAAAGGGCTTTTCCAACCAACACGCATGCCGCAGGGACTATGTAACGCCCCAGCTACATTTCAACAAGTGATGGATACCATACTGAGTGATCTGAAGCTGTCATGCATTCTTGTATACCTTGATAATATTAACATCTTCTCTCGCACATTTACTGAGTATCTCACCCACTTGGAAGAGGTATTTTGCTGACTGGCTGAGGCTAATATCAAAATCAAAGACTTGTAAATGCCACTTCTTCAAGGATCAGCTTGAGTATCTTGGGTTTGTGGTGGATGAAACTGGGCTAAGACCTCAACCAGCCAAGGTAGAAGCCATTCTGAGGATGACTAAACCCACTAATAAGCGGGACATTCAGGTGTTTCTGGGAATGGTGGGTTACTACTGCCAATTCATACCCAATTTCAGTTGCATCGGAGGTCCGCTGTTTGAGTTATTGAAGAAAGATGCAATGTTCAAATGGACATAGCAATGTCAATGCGCCTTCAATACACTTCAGATGGCATTAGTCAGTGCGCTGGTGTTGCGCTATCCTAATTTTGATAAAGAATTTATAGTGCAAACAGATGCGTCCCTTTCTGCTGTTTGGGGCAGTCCTGTCTCAGAAGGATGATAATGGAGAAGAGCACCCCATGGCATACTGTAGTTGCAACCTGAATTGCCATGAACGCAATTACACTGTAACCAAGTGAGAATGCTTAGAGGTGATTTATGCATATAAACAGTTTCAAGTTTACCTGCATGGAGTAAAGTTTAAAGTCATGACGGATCATGCATTGTTGCGTTGGTTGCAGAATTTAAAGGAGCCTGAAGGGCGGCTAGTACAATGGGCTTTTAAACTGCAGGCTTATGACTTTGAGATTTTACATCGACTAGGAGCCAAACACCAAAATGCTGATTGCTTATCAAGATTGCTGACAATTGCAGTTACAGCGGATCTAAGTAATATATTGTTTAATAAAATGCTCAGCGGAAGATACTAAGATGAACCGCCTCAAGTAATCAAGTTACTAGATGAACTCAGGACCAATACGTTCCTAAGAAATGTGAAAATTGTATAAGCCTATAGGGGATGCTACTGTGAATATACCTAGGCCTTCTAATTGCACAAATATTATTATGAGTGCACATTGAGTAGTTTGCCATGGCAGAGTTTGAAAAACTCTTGAATTGTTAAGACCAAGGTATTAATGGGAAAGCATGCAATATGACGTGCTTGAGACCCTGTCTTGCTGCCACCAGTGCCAGGTGGAGAAGCCGTTCCATCAGAAGACTTCATACCAGTTGGTAAAACCTCACTTTGCTTGGCACATCATTTCTATTGATGTTGTGGGCCCCCTGCCAACTGGAGAAAATTGGTCTAAGTATATCCTGGTGGCAATTGACCACTTGACAAGGTGGGCGGAGGCGCGAGCCATTTGGGATCTGGGGGCAGTCACTGTGGCTAAGTTTGTAATGGAATGTATCATACAGCGGCATGGCTGCCCGCGGTTTATCCTTACTGACAATGGAACCAACTTCACCTCCCACATTTTACCCAAGCTCAACGAATTAATGGCCATTCACGGGGTCCTAACAACCCCATATCACATTGAGTCTAACAGAATGGTTAAGTGAGTTAATGGGACTCTGGTGAATATACTCCAGAAACTGGTTATGGATAGACCCTCCAACTGGAGTACCCTTTTTTCTACCGCAGTATTCGCCTACAATATAAGCTACCATTTGGCCACGAGAAAAAGCCCCTTTCAATTGCTTTATGGGCGGCACCCTGCTCTGCCTGCGCTGCTATATGCCTGTATTGAGGACACCGGCGGAGTGGATCCACAGCGATATCTAACCACCCTTACAAACACGCTGATTAAGTTACAAACTGAAGCATACTCATTCAGCCTCACCAAGAAAATCAAAACCCAGGCTGCAGACCAAGCATGGCAGAGTAGTCTAATGCAGTTCAAAGGTGGGGATATGGTGTTATTTCATGATCAGTATGGGTCTGGCCAGAAGCACAAACTAGCTAATATTTGGATTGGGCCATTTGAGATAATAGAGAAAATGGGAGTTGATGCTTACACTATTAAGGATCCTGCGAGTGGCCATATTATAAATTGGGTGCACACAAAGTTCCTTTGACCATATAAGCAGCAATAAATATAAATAACAAAAAATAAGAAATAGATATAAAAGAACAAAAAGAAAGATAATAAAAATAAAAATAAATAATAAAAAATAACAAAAAATAAAAAATAAAAAAGATATTTGAACAAAAAGAAAGATAATAATATATATCATATAGGTATATATGTGTGAGTGCTAGCAAGATTTTTATTATGGGTTGTCCTTTGAGGTCTTTTGCTTTGCTGTTTTTGTCTTCCTGTCTTTTTTCAGCTTCCTGCAATATTCTTTTTGCTTTGATCAATGGGACCTGTGTTTCTTCTTCCGCTGCTTCAGAAGTGCCATAGTTTCTATGGACTCAAATGGGGTTGGGGGTGGAGGCAAAGGCTGCTGAGGTGATAGCAAAGGGGCTGGTGTCCACCCTTGGGCCATTACGCTAGGTCAAAGTGGAGAGGACAGTGCGACAGAACTAGGAGAGGAGGACGGACTGGGATTCCATGGTAACAGATGAGGTGGAGAGAGTTCAGCTGGTTGATTGAGTCAGAACCATTCCTGTCCCATGGGGAGCAGTGCTTGTAACCACACGCGTTGATGATCCTGGGAAATCAAGGAGTACACCAACAAAGGGGGCTGAAGTCATAAGGGATGGCGAGTGAGCAGATGGGTGCTAGCCTGAGGAGAAAAGGATGCGCCCAAGGCCAGGCAATCTATGAGGAAGTCCTCCATACTTGGATACACTATTGGAAGAGGAGCAGTTGCAGTGAATGCTGCGCGGCGGGCCCATTTGAGAGCTGCCTGGTGCTGCTCTATTCCTGAACCTAAAGCGGTGGCAGGATACAAAATTAAGTTACCTATGAGCGCCATGATGGGAAGGTACTATGATGGATTGTCAGCGCTGAGGGCGGTGAATGCCGCGGTGACCCTGGAACAAAGGCGAGTTAATTGGTTGTTGCAGAAGTTTACCTCTAAGGATCAAAAGTGAGCAGGAGAGCTGTAGAAGGACCCTGACCAGCAGGCTATCACCCACTGCACAAAGCACAGCATCTGCTGTATGGACAGAGGCACCAGATGGGGTTCTAAAGGAGTCAGAAGCACTAGGTGACTAAAGCCACTTTCCAAAAGTTGGGCCATTTCATTATGAGAAGGCCCTCAACTCTGCTCCCCTCCCCACCGGAGCTGAGCCACAATGTCCCCAAAGGGGGCGCGCCAGGAGGCCAAGCGACTGACAAACTCGGGAAGAATCTCTTCCTGGTTCAGTACAGTTTTGAGGTCCATGTCAGCCTCAGCTTCGTCAGCTGGGGGAAACAGGAACTGGGGAAGTAGAATATGGCCTGGGTCAGGTAATTCCAGCCCTAGCCACAACCTGTAGAAGAAGGTGTACTCATGAACTCGCAGATGTTGGCGCGGAACAGCTCTCATAGTGATTACAGGAAAAAGAAGAATACAGCTTATCATCCAGTCAAAAGGGGGTAATGTTGAGAATTTAAATGATTGGACAACAAGCCACTATTAAGGCCACGCAGATCAGTGGAGGAATTCCTCCGAAGGATCAATGGGCAGAATCCACCGAGGATGATTCAAAACTATAAGTGATTGGTTAATTTATAATAAGGCGATAATGGGTCATAATGGGTCTTATTGGGTTGCCTTCAAAATAGGGCGATGAGGCAATGTCGACATTTGATGAAAGGGTTTTAGATTGCCTCGAATCAAGGTGATGGAAAATTAAGTAATAATACACTGAAACCAATGAAAAGACGGCAGCATGAATAAACTAAGCAGAAGAGTTGGTACTGGCAGAGGCTGTTGGGATATCAGTGAAACGAGGGGACTGGAGGTCTTGTCTTGGATTAAGTGAAGAAAGAAGAGAGAGGAATAGCGCGGACTAAGGAAGGATCCACTGAAGATACTCTTTTTAATAAAAAAGTGATTGGGAAATTGCTCCCATGTTTATTATAAAAAATTAAGTCGTTAAAGGTGTATTGAGGAACTGGCGATCATAATATTGACTGTTCTAATTGTTCAATGGGGGAAACCCTGTATAAAAAACCCTTTAGTGGGTACTTGCCAAATCGCCGATATTCAACAGATGTGAATTTCATTCCATTGTCACTTAACAAGCTTTTGGGCATCCATGGCATTATAAAACTTGATCCAGGATAAACCATGCAGTACTTGTAGCATTCATTTTTTCCAGGGCCTTCATCTCAACCCATATGGACAGATGGTCAATCGCAACTACTATATATTTGACTCCCCTGTGCTCATAGTCTGTGGTCCCATCACATCAATGGACACTGTATGCCAGAAAAATTTAGGTTGGACCAGTCAATACCCAGTTGTGTTCTTGTGTGGTTTGTGCAACTGTCACTCCATGCAGCAAGCCAGATAATTGGCCATGTCATAGCTAATAGACTTCAGTAATAGTACTGGCAAATGTGGTTAGTCATCTTCCTCAGGCCGCCATGCCTGACAACCTTATTCACGGCCTGAACAATTGCCACTCATTCTTATGGCCTTGACAATAATAGTTGTTTTCCATCAATTATAGTAAATACTTGTCCATCGTTGGTCTCAGTGTTTTCTATCAATTTTAAAGCGCACTTTAGATCTCTTGGGGCTCATTTCATATTTCTCCATCAATCATTCTCTGAAACAGCTCATCTGCCTGTTGGTATACCACTTGGACCATTGGTAACCTTGATAAGCTGTCCATATTTTGATTAGAAGCTCTCCCGCTCAGTGAACTATCTCAAAGTCGTAAGCTTGGAGCTTCAATGCCCATTGGGCCAGACATCCTTCCAATTCTCTTAGGTTATGCAGCCAACGCAGGGAGGAGTGGTATGTCACCACTTTAAAGTGTGTTCCATGAATATACACCCAAAACTGCTTACAGGCGTAAATTACTGCAAGGCATTCATGCTCAGTAATGGTGTAATATCATTCTGCTGCTGATAATGTCAGGCTCTCATAATCTACTGAATGGTCATCCATGATCTCATCTACTTGACTCAGGATGGTGCCAATCGCCGTTAACAAAACATCAGTCTGTACTATAAAATCTCAATTGAAATTGGATATTTCAATATCAGACAATCTATGAGATACTGGCGTAACTCATTGAAAGAACTCTGGGCCTCTTTCTAAACAAATCCTTTTTTGAATCCTTCAATAAATGAAAAAGGGGCTTGGCAAATCTCGCAAATTCATATATAAATCTTTGGTAATATCCAACCTTTTAAAGGAACACTTGGATATCTTGGACACTTCTCAGGATGGCCATCCGCTCTATGGCCTCACTCTTCTGTGTTTGCTGCTGCAGTCCACTGGAATTGATGACAAACCCAGACATTCCAGCTCTTTCTTATATAAGCGCCACTTCCTCAGCTTAATCTTCAGGTTAACTGCGGACAGTCTCTTGAAGACTTCTTTCAAGAGATGTAAAAGGCTATTAAAGGTCCTACTGAATACATTTATGTCATCCAAGTACACCAGGACGCATGACAACTTCAAGTCATTCAATATGGCGTCCATGGCCCTCTGGAACATTGCAGGCGCATTACAAAGACCTTGGGCATCCAAGTTGATTAGTATAGCCTTGCGCGGTGATGATTGTGCATTTCTTCTGGTCTTCCATTGGCAAATCAATTTGCCAATATCCTAATATTAGATCCATAGCAGAGAAGT
This sequence comes from Massospora cicadina, assembly GCA_022478985.1. Lineage (NCBI taxonomy): Eukaryota > Fungi > Entomophthoromycota > Entomophthoromycetes > Entomophthorales > Entomophthoraceae > Massospora > Massospora cicadina. The sequence continues at coordinate 25,665 of JAKSZP010018878.1, read as the reverse complement.
ATTTCGCTTCTCCCAATTGGTCTAATGCTTTTTTTAATTTATAGTAGTGGATACAAACCCTTCTTTGTTACTTTGTTCAGCCTCTGATAGTCAAACAATACCCAATTAGAGACATCCTTTTTCTTTACTATCAGGATAGGGCTCGCCCTGGGGCTCAACAATGGAACTAGGAGCCCATGCTCCACTAGTTTGCTGATTTCCTCTTCCACTACCACTTTAGAAGCCTTCAGCCATTGGACCATTCTCATTCTTATTAGTAAATTTTTTCTCTAGTTTCAACTTAATGGATGACGTTCTTCACACATCCCAAATCATGGTCATCCTGGGTGAAGATTTCCTGATACTTCTTAATATAGCTGAAGCACCTCCTCCTGATGTCTTTTTGTCAGATCGGCAAGTTGCTCAAGGTCAACCAATAGATTGATACTTTCAGCCACCCCTGCCAGCAATCCCATCTCAGCAAAGGTCCTAAAATCATGGAATTTTTGCAATTCCACTGTTGGGATCAGATGGACAAATGTGACAATCTGATCCTTCTTGATCTTCATTGGTTTTTCACTCAAATTTTCCAGGAAAAATCAGATTCCTCCACAGCCTGGCATGACTACTCCAGGAGCCACCTATGGATTTACTCTGGATTTTTTCCAGGGGCTACCAACCTCTCCATACAATAGCTTGGATATTTCCACAGTCAATCCCGTATTGACTTTTATCTTTAATTCTGGTGGTATGGTCCTTAAATTTTTGGTTTGTAGCGGAATTCCTCACTTTTCCAGGATTTCTGTCAGTATTTCTATTTGCTTTTGTCCAACCGATTGGTAGCAAATTAGGATAATGCCATCATTGTAGATCAGATTGATGAAATTGTTTCTCTTGTTAAGTGGAGCTTCCCCATCTCCCTGAAAAAACTAGAGTTAGTGTCTGACTCAATATGGTCAACGTATTATCCTTGAAGTTACATTTAACTCAATATTTCCATAGAAACTTGTCACCAAAGTATTTCATAGTTTTGGCCAACCAAAACTATTGCTGGGGCGGATACCGCTAAGGATCCAAATCTAAGTGGTAAAGCGCTATATGATCCACAGAAGATGGTTGTATTCAGCCTGACAGTTCCATACTCCTTCTTATGTTCCAAATCAGGCAAGATTCTCATTTTCTTCACCAGCTTGGTCAAGACAATATTAATCAGCACCCCGCTGTCAGTAATTGCCTCACCCATACTCAATTGACCAGTATATCAATATAAATACACTCAGAGTATTGTAAAATGGTATTTACTGAGTGTATAGCGGTGTTATTTGCCAAATTGAGGATGTGAATTATTTGTGCTGACAGATCATTAGATGATTCCTTAATTACGCTTAGGGGATTGACAGATTTGCCTCATCTAATTTGACCTTGGCCAGATCATCTGGATTCTCAGAAGATCAAATCTTGTCCACTAGTTGACATGCATATGGGTGAGCAACCTCCTTGAATTATTTTGGGGTCAATACCCTTTGCTCTGGCTCTAGTTACTGCATTAATGTCTAAGTTGAACACTTTGTAAAGCTGCTCCTGTGCGTTGTCATTTATAAACAGATTACTAATGTTAATGTCCTCATTTAGGATATTGGGAGAAACAGTTTTAACTGAAGCTCTAGACTGTTCCCCATCTAGGCCGTGAGCCCTTTTCCTGACTCCTGTGCGGGTTTATCCTCCTTTGCCTGGACTATGTTGATTTGCTCCTTAGGCTTTTTCTAAAGCACTGGGCAGTAAAGTGGCCCTTTCCTCCACACTAGTGACAGTGCTTTTTGCTCTTGTTTGTCCATTTGAACTCCTCAGGTTTGTTTCCTGGCACTGTTTGATTCTTTGATTCCTTAACAGTTTCAGTCACTTTGGTAGGATTCAAATTTTGGACCAGACTCATCTTGAAGCTTCAATTAGGGGCCTCAAACGTGGCTCCTAACATCTTCAAGTGATCCACCATTTTTGAGGTGGTTATTTTGGTTGCTAACGTGGAAGAAATCTTTTGATATAAATTGTCATAAGGCCAAAGGGCCACCTGTAATATGATCCACACATCAAAATTGTCCAATATTTTTTCTCTGACCAAAAACTGTGATCCTTGGTAGAATCAGTTAGCAAAATTTGCTAAGGTCTTGACTTTCTAGAATTGGATCTCCATAAATTCTTGTTAGCGTTTTGACATGCACATGAGGCTTCCAAACTCCTTCATTATTGCCACCTTGGCCTCTGAGTATGATCAGCTGTCTCCAACTAGATGAGGTAACACTAAGATCTAACAGTCTGTATCCAAACAGTTCATTCCCATCAAAGCTTTTTGTCTATCACCATACCTAAACATAGTCATTTCAAACAGTCAGAATAATGCAGGAGCATTATCCTGATGACAAGTGGGTAAACTTGTGGATTTGAATTCCTCTGAAGTTTCTCTAGCCACCACTATTAGCTCAGCTAACTGACTGAATTGAGGAGTAATCTCAGGGGTCATCTCCAAAATGGCAGCAAATGTGGTCAGCATATTTATAGGAATTGTCAACTTCCCAACTGGATTTCTTGGGGTCTTTTATTTAGCGTTAATCACCGCATAGGGTTCACATTCACATCTCTGATTCTTCAGTTCTTTGACTTGCTTCACTAGTTATTCCATTTCTGAGCTGAGTGAACACAATTAAATGTTATATGCTTCACATTCCATCTTCAGAGTAAAACTTCTTGGACCAATTCTCCTTATTTTTTTCAATGATGTTAATTTTATGAGTAGCTCATTGCAAAGATTGGAAACTTCTTCTACCCCTTTCTTGATCTTAGTGACTCTCTTCTCCAAGGCAGCAAATTCTCTATAATCAGCTGAATTCAAGGCATTCTTGTTGACAGTTGCCAATAACATCCAAAGTTTTCTTAACTCTTCCTTGTATGATATCTTGGATTGGCGTATCTTACTAAACTAAGCCCTGTAGTGAGCACCAAATTTTAAAATCTGGGACTGGCCTCAAATATTAAAGGCTGGATTGACTGGTAGTTTTCAGAAGTTAACTGCACAGGTTTGGTATGTGAAAAATTTGCTTTGCTTGATAGTAATTGATATGTGATTGATAATAGTATGATGGTTATTATCTGTAGTTGAATAGATAAACCTGATATGATCCAATGATAGACCTGTAATAATTATAAAAGACTGATTATGTTAACTATAGGGACTTTTTCCCTATTCTGGCTGAACTTAATCTACTCCCAGATTCAGAGGTTTCTGGCCTTCCTTCTTGTCACACCAAGTCTGCAGAGATCCATGTCAAAGGTCTGCTTCTCTTCTAAGAATATCCACCCCTTACTCTTTATACACACAAGAGTCCACAATTATTATACTATGATAATAATTAACTGAAGATGAATAGAACTTATTTCCTGATATGAAGAATCTGCTTTATTATTATAAAATGTTAAAGAAATTATAGAGGGAATTCAGCACCCAACTCCTCAGTTGGTGCCTTAGCCATGAAACAGCAGCCATTGCCATTGAACCTCACTATGAAATCTCTACCAGCGATGGCCTTTTCCATTGGGTTAGGGTTTCTTCATCAGACATCCTTGAGACCTGAAACAGAAAGAGCCAGAAAATGTGTCCTAACATTTCCTACAAGATAACAGTAAACCAACCATATCTGGTAAGTGACCTGCTCAGATAATGGGACTCTTTACCCATTATGGCTGGTTATGAACTAACTAATTGATTTGCTAGTTGCAGGTGGCATCAATCACCTCACAATTGCTAATTAAATTCACAATTGGTTGGTGATGAAATCTGACCTATCCCAACTGATACACTTGATAGTTAATTAACCATCAAATTCAGATGCCTCAATTTTGCTAGCAACTCTTCCCAACAAGATCTTAAGTATTCACCTGGATCAATCCCAATGGATCCAAACCTATCAAATTACCCAAAATCCCTGATCATTATAAACCCAAAATTGGGGTCAACTGATATCCAATTCATTCACCAGTGGGACTTATCCCCTAGCAATTTAAAAGATAATCTAGGAATTTGGAAAGGTGGGCAAAAATCTCAACAGATATCATTTAACTATTCCAGGTTACCTGGAACTCATTTGTGTGGTTGGATTATATCCCCTTCATCCGGATAACCCTGTCCTTGATATTGTGTTTGGTTAAAGTCCACTGTGGGATGCATATTGTGCAGATCCAAATAGCAGGCATATCAATATAGGGTTTGTCTATCTTGACTGAGCTGCTTTGATATCTGCTGCTGAAGGCTGCTTCAACAATATTGGAACAGATATTGCATTTGGCTTCATCCAATGGGCTTGGAAGGGTTGTATATTCTTATAGAACTATTGGATTTGGTATTTCAACCCACCGCCTCACCCTTTTTTAGCACTAGATGGTCCCAACCTCCCACGAGCTCACCCTTCAATCCATTTTATGATGAAATTCTCACACTTGATAGATTTTACGTTTATCATTTAAGATAAGGCTAGTATGTATAGCTTATTTGAGTCACTGAATAAATAGTTTTTATTCTGCCTCAATTCTTCCAAAGTTATATATGATTATATTAGGATCATGTGTATCCTTGGAATTAGGCCAGATTATAATTCTGGATCAAGCTTTATTTGGGCTGAGCATGGAATTCCAGGATACCTGAAGTGCAGCTTGCACTCCTAGTAGATTATTTATCCAATTCCCAACTGTAAAACAATTGTCTCATACTTGAGTAATTTGCAGTTTGCTTTAACCAATTTAAATCCGATTAGATGGATCGGGTATCAGCAATTATCTTTTTTGAAAGAGAACTTCCTTTAAAAAAAGCTCTAAAAAGGATGAAATAGGCAAGAAATTATGCCTCCTCAACAAAACCCTTTTTGAAGTCGGCACCATCTTCCAACCTGAACTATAGAATTTTGCTCACGGATACAAATTATATCTTATGTCTGGATTGGGTCCAAGTGTAAACTATAAGCAACTTAGAATATACTGTGCTGAGTATATATATTATAAATGCTTATAATAAGTCAGTTAAAATTGGGTGCTGACTTCAAAAAGGGTTTATTGAGGAGGCATAATTTCTCGATTATTTCATACTTTTTAAAGCTTTTTTTAAAGAAGGTTCTTTTTTTTCCAAATTTTTTTAAGATGATTCTTTTTTCCCAAAAAAACTTTACCCCCAGTTCTTTTTTCCCAAAAAAATTTAGTACATTTTTAAAAGTAGATCTTTTTCCAATTTTATTAAAAAATCCCTATATTATATATCTAATTTGAACCCTCACTATTTCTCTATAAAAATGAAACTCATTGTATATATAACATATATGGTATCTCATAAACAGATATACTAATAATTCATTTTAATAAATTATTTGATTTTATTGGTCAATTTATACTTACTTTACGGATCGCCATCTACAGTAATTCAAATAATTAAATTTGGTTGCTTTTATTAGTCAATCTATGGTAAATTTACTGATCGCCATCTAAAATAATTCAGTTTATCAAATTCGGTTGAGTCTATTGGTCAAATTATGAAAAAATTATAGCCACCTATAATGATCTAAGCTCATCCCGCTATGATCTCATGCTCGCCTAGATTTTGAACATACCCCTGCCATAGGATATGGCAAAAGTTGATTTGAAGCTACCACTTCACCAATGCCGGAATAAAGTTTATCCGGCGATGAAGATACCCACAATTGAAATCCATCGCGTCCGAGTCCATTTTAATATACTTATATATTGATGGTCTGATACTTGACCGCTACGTACAGAGGTAAAGTGGGATCTAAGTTGGAGCGTCCTCTTTTTTTTGAAAGATAAGGGCATTGAAATTGGTCATGTAGTTTCAGAGTTATGCGCGAACAAACAGAAAAAAAAACAAAAAATATATACAGGTCGAATTAAGAACCTTCTCCCTTTTCAAAGTCGGTTAAAAATTGAACTACTTTCCAACCGCGTAACGGGTTAACCGATCCCCAATTTAAGCTTTTTGGAGGTTCAAGTTTCATATAGGCTTAACTGGCGGTTCCCCCTCGTAAACTTGGCGTTTCTTCTAAACCCATCTATTTTAGATTAAACCTAATAGATCCCCTCAATTTAAACTGAACTCATCGATCTATCCCGTTGGTAAGTTTTTTTGGGGGTTTGTAAACTTTACCACGGATAAATTTATCCTTGAGTTGGATGCATTTTTTTGGTGGTTGGGGGATTTTATTGGTTTGGTGTTGGTTTTAATCTAAACTTTTGGGCCAGTTAACCCCGTAGCCTTTACCTGGGTTTAGATTTTTCTTTTTAAAAAAACCTTTGTCTGAGGCGTTAAGGTTCACCCCGGTTAAAAAATTTAAGTTGTCCATCCGACAAATTTCCCCCCGCTTTTTATCGGTAATGGGGTTTAAATCCGCGCGTTGGATGATCGGGTGGTAGGTTAAACTTTAAGAGGTTGGGGTTTATGGTTTGTAAAGCTACCGTCTTTGGCGTTTAAGTTGTCTGATGCTACGTTGGTTGATGCGCGGCATGGTGTTAGCTCTTTCCTTCAATCAGGTTAAGTGGTTATTTTGTCCCGAATTAGACCGCCGTTTAGGTGGGGTTGGCAACTTCTTTATCCGGTTTACCTTTTTAGGAGTGAAAAGTTTTTTGGTGAGCGGTACCTAGGTTTAAAGCTTTAGGGTCGAGAGTTTTAACCTACATTCTACCAGTTGGATCGTTTATCCGGGTATAAACCGTTGGCAAAACCCTCACCCGCGTAGGTTGGGTTTTTTTGCGAGGCGGGGTTGGGTTGGCCTAAGGTTTTCGTACCGATCCGTTCGCTAGCGATTGATCTAGACTTCCCGTTTCAAACAAACTTTGGCCTTGGAGTTTTTTAAGAGCGTACGCACCCTTCTCTTACGGTTTAGTTTAGTTTCTCGAACGCCGGCCAACCTCTAAGCTTACAAGTATCGCATGTCCCCGACACCTCAACCGTCCTCGCACGCTTCCCCTAAGGGTCCAACGGCAACCGTTGACCCTTCGGAAAAGGAGACCGCGAAACCTAATGTCAAGGATCGGGTGCCTCGACGGGCGAGGCGAAGGAAGCCTAGATTAGATAACGATGAGACGGGCGGTACCCTCCCTTCCAGCCCTAGCAAGCCTAGTCGTAAAGAAGGGGTTGGGCGTAATAAACCCAACGCTAACGGCGAGCACCCCGTTGAAGCTCTCCCCACGCCCAACCAGCACGAACCTGGAAGGGTAAACCCGAAGAGCTTCAAGGAACGGATGGACAAGTTTTCGCTTGCCAACAAACCTATTGAGCTCCCTACAACTCCCTTAGGTTCGGAGAAGGAGTTGCCTCCAAAGCCGAGTCGCCCGAGAACTCGACGACGCGGGGGCCGATCCAACCCCAGTGCACCGGCTGCTGACCACTCGGCCACGGATCTTCGTACCAAGCTTATCAGCTCCCTCTCGGACGCTACCTACGAATGCATGGTATGCTGGGAGCCTGTAGCCCCTAGAAATCCCACTTGGTCCTGTAAGCTTTGTTGGGCCGTCTTCCACCTAAATTGCATCAAGAAGTGGTCTCGCGCCTCGAATCAAAGTAAGCTCTGGTTATGCGTACGCTGATGGGATTAGGGCCGGAAGATGGGCGCCTTACCGTTGACAGGTCGGACTGGAGGTGTCCTGGCTGTCAACTGGTTCAGGTGGACCTTCCATCCAAGTATCTGTGCTTTTGTGGAAAGGTCACCTTTCCCGAATTCACTAGGTTTGCGACTCCCCACTCTTGCGCCCAGCCCTGCCAGAAGTCCCGAGGCGAGGCGTGCCCCCATCCGTGCCCCGAGCTATGTCATCCTGGACCCTGCCCTCCCTGCACCGCCATGTCGCCCCCCATCGCGTGCTATTGCGGCCGTACCGTTATCCAAGCCCGCTGCGGTGAGCTTCCGGGGGGTGGGGTTTCTTGCTTCAACTCGTGTGGGGAACTTTTGGGTTGCGGCAAACACCACTGCGCGGAACCTTGCCATGACGGGACGTGCCCCCCATGCAAGGAACAGGTTGCGCAAACGTGCTACTGTGGAGGCCATACGAGAGTGGCGCCTTGTAGCTCGGGGGTTGCGGAGCCAACTTGGATCCTTGATTTCGACCTTGGCCAAAAGGTCAAGACGGTTGGGTACTTCTCTTGCGGGCAGCCCTGCCAACAGCCTCTCGATTGCCACGTCCATCGTTGCTCCCAGGTTTGCCACCCCTTGGAAGAGGAAATAAGCCGTTGTCCCAGAAGCCCCGCGGTTTTGAGTACCTGCCCATGCGGCAAAGCTCTGCTTTCTGATCTCTGCCCCGAGCCGCGAAAGACTTGTGAGGACGAGGTTCCTTTTTGCTCGAAGCCGTGTTTGAAACCTCTTCCCTGTGTTCACCCCTGTCAGTCTCCCTGCCACGGTGGGGAGTGCCCTCCTTGCGGACAGCTATGCCGGCGGTCCTGTAGATGTGGCTCCACCTCTACGCTGGTGCGATGTTCAGATCCGGACCGAGCGGTGGCATGTGACAAGGTTTGCCAGCAGAAGAAGCTTTGCTCCCGGCACCGGTGTTTCGAGGTCTGCTGCCCCGCTTCCAATAAAAGGCCGGGCGCCGATCCTGGCCTTCACATCTGCCTTGAGCCCTGCCATCGAAAGCTGAGCTGCGGCCGCCACCTCTGCCAGCAGCTGTGCCACCGGGGCGGCTGCCGGCCCTGTTTGGAGGCATCCTTTGAGGATCTGCCGTGTAGCTGTGGGAGGACCGTGCTGCGTGCCCCGATCCCCTGCGGCGCGGGGCCGCCGGAGTGCCGTTTCCCCTGCCAAAAGCCTCGGCCGTGCGGGCATTCCACCAAGTTGACGCATCCCTGCCATCCGGACTCGATAGGCTGCCCTCCCTGCCCCGCCCTAACCACCAAGCTATGCCGATGTGGGAAGCGGGATGTGAAGAACGTTCCGTGTTTCCGACTGGCCCCCTCCTGCGGAACTACCTGTGGCAAGCTTCTCCCATGCGGTGCCCATACCTGCAAGGAGATTTGCCACGGCGGGCCCTGCCTCGGCCCCTCCCAATCGTGTACAGCGGTTTGCCAGAAGCCTCTCTCGGGGTGCGGCCATCCTTGCCCCATGAGTTGCCATGCGCCCGCCCTGTGCCCCACAGATGTGGTTTGCAGAGCCTCCGTTCAGGTGCCGTGCGAGTGTGGTCGCCGTAAAGTGACCGAGACCTGCGATGGCCAGCCACCGTCCTCGAGGCCGCCAGTCGCCTGCGATGACCAATGCCGAGTCGAAATTCGAAACAAGAAGCTCGCCGAAGCGCTTGGCATCTCTAGCACTGCTCCCGCCATCGATAGCACCTCCCAGTATGACTGGTACATCTTTGACTTCACCCCGGCACAGCTGAAATGGGTCAAGGAGATCGAGCAGAGGATTCACTCCTTTGTTGACTCCAGCAAGGTGGTCCTCCACTTCAACCCCATGAGGAAAGCCCAAAGGAAGTTTCTTCACTGCATCGCCCCAAATTACCTGATCAAATCCCTCTCGCTCGACGATCCTCCCAACAAGTCAGTGCAGTATACCAAGACTCCACAGACCAGGATCCCCTCTGTCCTTCCTTCCGAAGCTTACAAGTTTCCCGACAAGTATATGGTTGCGGGGAGGCGGAACCGGAAGTTAAGCCGGTCCGCCAAGCTGCCAACCTGATCTTGCTGAGGAACCTGGAGCTCACCCCCTCCATCACCCCCATCCTCCAGAAGGCCCTCTCAGCTTGCGGCACCCAGGCTGATATCTTCCCCCATGGCAGCAACATCATCATCAAACCCCACGGCACCGTGGATCCTGCCCAGGATGAAGGTTCCATCCGGATACTATCATCCCACATCCGCTCCGCCTTGAGCTCGGCCCACTTCTCGGTTAAACCTCTCCTCGGCAGGGCGAACTCCGCCCTCGAGGTGGTATGGCCGAAGCTTAGCGCGGTGCCCGCCTCCACCTCAGATGGTGCTCCCGCCGCCAACAAATTTGCCTATTTCCAGCCCAGCCTATTTCCCAGCACCTTGCAGGGTGAGCCCTCTAAAGGGGTGAGCGGGCCCAAGTCGCCTCCCACCCCACCCTCCCCCAAGCCTGAGGTGGTGGAGGATTGGGTGGAGCTGATTTGAACGGCTCAACTGGTTGCAATTCGCCTTTAAAGCTTAACGGTGGCCCCTCCCGCTTACCTTTATGCCCCCTTAACGTACTCGATCCGATATCGTGGGGTTTGGTTTAACCCAGCCGGTGCTTAGCTTTATTGATCTGTAGGGGTTTTACATGGTTAAGCCACGTCCCCCTGCAACCGCCCATAAAACAAGTTCACCGTTTGCTCCGCTGAATACGTCGGGGTGCTAAACGTGAGACGGCTAAACTATTCTTGTGATCACCTTATTGTAAATTCTATTAATGCCCACCAGCAGGGGGTAGATAGATTCAACTGGCGGTAGGATGCGACCATTAGAAGTGAATTGGTGATACGCTCAAAGTACATAAAAATATGGGTGGAGGATGGATTTGGATACAACGGTGATTAATAGTCTAAAACTCCAACATTCATCAGTTTGAGCGGAGGGGTGGGTAGACCCTCTTAAATTAAGGTCGGGGGTAGGTCAGCCTGGGGATGAATACTATGTATATCATACTATATAACTAGCAAGCCCCACAGCTTACATCGGACTATATGTATACACTTTTGGATACCCTATCCAGCTGGCATAAAGCTAATATTGGATCTACAGTAAAGTTTTTAAATGTAGGTTATGAACACTAAAAGTGTATGAAGCGGTAGATCTATCAGGTTTACTATGATGTACCATTGAGACCTGATAAAAGTTATAAATGTGGGGGATAGGATCGGATGAGATTAACCCTTTGCACTCGAGGCCTTTTTCGCGCGGACGACCCAGCAATTTGAGACGTTTTGTAGCTTTTTTGGTGAATTCCTTACCCCTAACTTAAAAACATTACACATACAAATTGATGTATAAACCGTATATTTTAACATTTTATGTACCTACACCTTTATGAGGATAAGTTATTAAACATTAGTCGCTGTAATTTTGCCTTGTATGATATTTCATTTAACTGCCAAGATGCACGCCCGGTTTGTCGGGACGAGTATCACAGTAGTATGTTTGATAACCTTTGCTGGGTTATTTCTTTGAGAGCGGACTTTGCAACCCTTCCTAACTCCGGTTAATATTGTGCAGCTTTCCATTCAGGCGGATGTCTTTTGGAATCGGGGGTTGAAGATCACGTGGCTGGTGAAAAACTTCAGTCAGCTGGTGAACTAAGGTTTCCACATACCGCAAGTGATTAAACGGCTGTTTTCTCTGCGGTTTAGTGGTTCTATAGAGAATATATGAACTTATTGAACAAATTTCTAAACCCCAAAAAACAGTTTACACCACCATATCAAGGATTTCCTTAAAATCAGCACGTTGAGGCATGCTGATCCGCACGATCGACACCACCCATTTTTTATATAAGTTGTTACATTAGGTTTTTTGATGTAACGTCAATTCCACCTCATAAAATTCTTTTTGCAGGCGTCATTCCTGCATTATTCCATTTGGTTAAGCGTGTGACAACCCGCTTGTCCTTCCACGCTAAAACGGAGGGATTTGTTTTGTGGTATGCTACTGTCAACTTCATGCGGAATTTTGGTTTTTATTTGATTTGGCAAATGCTTCCTATCCGTTAAGATCGTTCCTGTCAAGTGGCATTTCAATTTGAATAATTCTTCAGCCAAGGTAAAGCTCATATAATACTAATCAGTGAACCTATGGTGTCCTTGAGCACCAGCCATTTTCTCCAGCAGCATCAAATAAAGGTGCAACGGTATTCTCGTTGATACCGGAAGGTTGGGTCTTATCATTTTATCCATTGTCAAACTTCCATAATATGGAAGCACCTCAGATATAGCCAGCATTTGAGTCTGCCATCGTGTAAACTCTAATACCCATTTGGTTAGTTTCTTTGAGTTGTAAGTGATAAAGGAAATCCGACCTTTGAATTTGATGGTGGACTCCCACACAAATTCCTTCTCCCGGTGTAAAATACTTTAAAAAGTTAGACATATGTAATCGAGGAAGCAGCCTACTAGCTGTAAACGTGTTCTTGGACCTGCATCTTGCGTTGGGATTGTCTTTAGATGAAGCATCCAAAAAATCTGGTTTAACTATCTCTCATAAACTTGGTTGAATAATAAGGAATGTAACAGGCATCGTTCAATAATCAGCACCCTTGTAAATTTGCCAACGGCATTGTCCCCATATTTGTTATCACTCCAATAAATGCCCACATTTCTTTGGTAGTCACATTGTGCCAAGTTCACCATTTCAAGTACAGTGATAGATCTCCTTTTTATAACTATTTTTCTAGCGTAATTATTTGTTTAAACTATTTCATTCACGAGTTCATTGGTAAAAACAGTTTGAAAAAATCCAATGGTCCTTTCTTATCTGGGAGTATGTGCAGTCCTGCAGGAGTGTCGCTGGCTATAAATGATATTCTTGAGGGTATTTCTTCAGATTCTGCACAACTAATCCATTCAGAACCGTCCGATTGAGAGTTGTCTGCAGTATCACAATTGCTGTCACATTCACTGCCTACTATTCTGATCCTTCACCTTCTTATTCCTCTTACTTCACTATCATCAGCACTGCTGTTATTCTCTGTATCGTCAAGCTCTGTGTATAGATGTAATTTCCTCGTTAAGCAACGCTAAATCAAACTCACCTTCACTTGAGCTTATTTAATTACCACGTTCCATTCTTACAGGGATCAAAAACTTTAACTCTAGTAGTCCTTCTGCCACGACTGTCAAGTTTGAACTAATATCAAAAATGCAGTACGGTTTGTGGTTGTGGACTAATTTCAGATAAGAAAATCTTATCTCCATTTGAAGGGATTCATTCTACACTTTATAAGTTTATATAAAGGAGCTTAAATACCCACTTCAAAGAAACTAAACATAAACAGTCATTGCCACACATCGAGTTTCTGCATCAAACCAAATGGTAAGCGAGAGTCACCCCTTGAGTGCAAAGGGTTAATATATGGATATCTAGTATAGAGAGTATAACCATATGTGTATCATTTTTGGTCAGTTGTCAACCTGTGTAATAAGGCAACCTTATATTTTTGGATGGTATTCAATAGGTAATCAACCTTATATTTTTAATGCAATTCCTATAAGTAGTCAAGTGTATACTTTTTGAATGGAATTCTCAATGCAATCAACCTTATACTTTTTATTGGTATTCTTTTAAGTATCAGTATAATACTTTTAATGGTATTCTAAGTAATCAACCTTATGCTTTTGAATGGAATTCTCATAAGCAATTAACCCTATACTTTTCAATGGTATTCTTATAAGCAATCTACCTTATACTTTGGAATGGAATTCTCATAAAAATATAAACTTATAATCTAAAATTTTATCCTCATAAGCAATCAACCTTATACTTTTTGAATGGAATTCTCATTAGTATTCAATATTATACTTTCTAATGGTACTATATATGTAATCAACTTTATTTTTTAAAGGAATTCTCATGGGTAACTAACCTTATCCTTTTGAATGGTATCCTCATGGGTAATTAACCTTCTACTTTTTAATGGTATTCTCATGGGTAATCAACCTTCTACTTTTAAATGGTATTATCATAAGTAATCACCCTTCTACTTTTAAATGGTATTATCATATAATCACCCTTCTACTTTTAAATGTAATCATAAGTAATCACCCTTATTTATAAAATGATATTCTTATAAGTAATTGTTGGGATCCTGTATGTAAGGTGGAAGCCTTGTTCTGGGGAGAAGGTCAACATATCCTAATATTTTGGGACTTTATTTATGAGATGCTCAAATGGTCCCATAAGTCCCAAATTAAGGTTCAATTTCACATCATTGGTTTTGACATCAAATTCAAAGTATTTCTTGAATTACTCCAAATATGGATAATAAGTCTTATGTTTTTTAATTTCAATTAATTTACCTAATCTTAAACCCTTTTGATTCCAATTCACGAAACAAAGATCTTGCCATTTTGAGATCTCCAGAATCTGCCACCTCGATCAAAGAAAACTGCATACATCAAGGACCTTCCCTTTAAAAAGCAATTGCTGTGGGTTGATCTTGAGGCAAATACACCTCACCGAGATTTTTTAGCAGTACAGGCTTCAAACATGTGTTGAACAAAACCTGCATCAGAGTGGAAGCAGGAATTCAACCTGCCAGGCTAACCACCCTTAGACCTTCCCACTAGCTAAACCTTTTAAGGAATCTAATTACCCAACCCAATCCCGATTCTCTACCAAAATCTACCCCACATGATACCAATCTCTTAATCAGCTATTGCTATGCTATATTACCAGGAGATCAAGAAGCTCAGCTGACCTTACAGGTGGGACTAGATGGTTAAATCCATAGTAATTAAGAATCATTCTTTTTCAAATTCCCAGTAATCACAAATCTTCTTTTGTCTAACAGTACTATATAGTATGATTTAATTCAAATAAAGTACTTTTTTCAGTGGAATATATTAGTTATCTTTATTCAAGCTCTTATTTTATTCCAATAGACAAAGTCTTATCCCGAGCTGCATACTTTGAAGCCCTGCCATCAGATTCATGGGCCGCCAGTGATTTTCCCCTGGCCGCCCAACAGCAATCAACTTTATACCTTTGAATGGCATTCTCATAAGTTACCAACTTTATACTTTTGTATGGAATTGCTATACATAAGTAACCGGATACTTTTTAAAATGGGATATCATGGGTGATTAAACTTATACTTTTGAATTTATACTCATAAGTTATCAACCTTACATATTGTGTAGATGGTTTTTTATGATAAAACTTATATAAATTATTGGGGCTTTCATTAGTAATCACCCTTATACTTTTGATTGGTATTCTCATAAGCAATCAGACTTATATCTTATTGGTATTCTCATAAGTAACCAACCTTGGACTTTTTAATGGTATTCTTATAAGTAACTAACCTTATAAATTTTTAAATGAATTTATATAATAAATCAACCTTATAATTTTAGGGTATTCTTATAAGTAATCAACCTCAAACTTTTGGTTGGTATTCTCATAAGTAATTAGCCTTATAATTTTTAATGGAATTCTTATAATCAATCAACTTCATGATTTTTTAAAGTCTACTATTAACTGATTAACCTTATACTTTTACAATGAGATTCTTATAATCAATCAACCTTATACTTTTTGAACGGAATTCTCATAGGTATCACCTTTATGCTTTTGATAGAAATTCTTATAAGTAATTAACTTTATGATTTTATATGGTATTCTCATAAGTAATCAAACTTATACTTTTTATTGGTATGATCATAACTAATCAACCTTATATTAATGTTATTCTCATGATTAATCACCCTTATATTTTTTATGGAATTCTCATAAGTGAAAAAGTTATTGCAGCCTAATATACTCAGTCAGTATAAAAATTATGCCGCTGTCCCATTATAAGCAATATAATTGGTTTGGCCATCAACTGAAGTAATAAGGAGCATTGCTGCTTCTAACACTCATGAACTAGCTCCCTACCATTATACACAAGAATAGCAAGCAGCTCTCAAATCTATACCACTATACATAAAATTTTCCTTGTACTTATTATTAGTCATTGCAAGGCATGAATTGGATGGAAACTGGAACCCTGTTAAATTGAAAAGGTAAGTTTAATGGGTAGGTTTAGAATCCTTGGGTTAGATCCTATTACAACTTCACAGTAGCATATTAAGATAACTGCTTTTATATGTTGTATAGTGATGCAACTATTAATTATATTCCTTTAAGGCTTTCCACCGTAGTCAATAAGTCAAATGGTGCCTGCTGCCCTACTTATAAACAACCTACTCCCACCTCTCAAATTTGCCAGGTGGTTTTATGTTGAGAGGCTTAGGCTCTTGTGTCGAGAGTTCCCTACAAATACACCACCAAAAGGGCAAAAATTACTCCAGTTAATTTCACCATGTTGCCATCCTTTTTCCCTTTTTTTAACTAAATATCCAGAATCTTTGTACCCATTTTTTTAATTTTTGGATTGATATTCGATTTTGCCTTTCAAATTAGTTTATGACTCCTAATGTCAGCTCCCCTTTTCCCATTTTCTTGAAATCATTTTTTTAAATTTTACAAAAACTCAACTGATTTTGCTCTGGACCATTATGAATGGAGTGCATCTTGATTAAGAAGTTTTCCAAAAGTTTAAACGCTATTTTGGGCGGCAGCCAATCATGGCATGCCCCATCATTTCTCCCACCTATTATTCTTTTTACAATCTTGCAATTCTGACCCTTACCCATGGGCAAACTCAAAAATAACTTACAACTGGAGAAGATATCACAGGTTGAAGTATCTCCAGAACAGCACTTCCACTCCCAATGTTCATTCCCCCTTTAAAGGCCAGTGCTCTCAATTGTGAATGTACTGGCCTAAATTAATTTTACTTACTCCCAGTTCTTAATGAGAACTTTACCACTCCAAATATTTGTCTGGTTTGTTATTTTTTTACAAAATTTTATGCATCATAGCGTGCATCATGGCCATCATGCTCCTGCTTAAATGGCTTATCCCTCATTGGACAGAGAGTTTAGGGGCCGTCATTTTACTAGTTGCTTGGTGCCTCAGGTAGTTCCACTGGAATTTTGCAGTGTTCATAAATTCAAACTTGGGCTCCTCTGGTCCTAACAATACCATTGTCTAGCTGTGGTGGCTTCAGATCTATCAGAGGATAGTTGGACACCTAGCATAGATTTCAAATTATGTGCTGGTAAAATGAAGCGGTTAAATTATCCCAAAATCTGGCCTAGTAATGCAATGCATCCTCCTCATTTTAACTATACTGATATAGGGATTTTTCTTTTTAAATTTTTAAATTTATTGCAGGGAAGGCCGACCATGGGACGGACACTTCCGAATATGACTCAGATGAGACAAAACTCAGTACCAGGTGAGGCACCCCAGAGAAGTGATGCTATCTCTTGTTGCCAGCGGGAACGCCACTTATGGGAAGGGGGAGGGAACGTGTGTAGGGGGCGTAGCCACTATTGAGCACATGTGGAGGAAGGGGTCTGATTTGATGAACCAGACTGGGAACCAGGAGGAGACCAGCTGCCGGCGACGTGGTGGGAGATATCCAAACATCCACACTTGAAAGTGATCCACCAAATGAGACCAGAATCTGTGGACAGCTTCAGGGAGGGTGGGGATGGATCCAGCGATGGCATCCAAGACAATCGTGTGGATAGTCCACATGGCGATTGCAACCACCAGAGCATGAAGGGAGGGTGGGAGGGGGAGGCCAATGATGAAGCAAACATATCTCTTGACAGACTGAAGGGATGTGTTTGATCCTGGCCTAGCAGACGTTGGACTTCGCGCCATATTACTTTAGAGGTGGGGCACTTCTCCAGGCAGTGAAACAGCGTTCCATACTGGCCACACACGACACAGGATGAGTGTAAAGCATTAGAGCGCTCAGCTGTACGATACACCCGCCTCAGGCAGCGCCACACATGGGAACGGACTTGAGGCTGCAACAGAGGATGTTGTGCATATTTCCAGATAGTCTTTTGGGTCTCAGTGGAATAAGGGATGTCCATCATGTCCAGGCAGTCCACCCTGGATAGGACTTGGGGTCGAGTGGGGATCACGCCATCATGGATGGGTAGCCCCTGTACCTCTTGTGTGAACTGAGGAGAGGGATGGCCTCTTTGGGTTGTATGTCCACTAATACGAATTCTCCACTCTGCGCTTCGCATGGAGAGTAGGATTCGTTTGTAGTGGGTTTTGGTCCCGTGAGGACCTGTGGCTGATGTGTGTGATGCGAGGTATTTCATCAGGGAGTGGGGTTTGATGGATTGTTGAGGCCCAAGGCTCGGGAGAAGTTGGAGTGGGCCGCGCGGGACCAGTGTTGGGATGGGAGTGTAGGAGCAGTGACGGCCACAATCCAGGTGCCTAGGATCTTGGCGGCATGGGCTTTGAAGTCAAGTAGGCCCATGCCACCATGATGATGAGGGCCAAACATGACCTCTAGCCGTACTGGTGGAGGGCGGCCTGACCAAAGCCAACCTTGTAGCAAAGCATACAGGGATTTGAAGAAGCTTGGGGAGAAGGGGATGGCGTGGGCTCCAAACCAGACTTTGGATAGGAGCATAGAGTTGGCAAGAACAACCCTGCCAGTGAGGGTAGTAGGGTGGGCTCTAAGAGAGGCGATTCGCTTCGTCACGTTGTCCAGTATATGGCCCTCCATTACTGCTGACGCGTATCCTCCTGCCTCCAACCACACGCCCAGATGGCGTACCGGTCCTATGGTAGGTCGCGGCACAAAGGGGAGCACCAGTGGAGCGGTGTGTTTTGAGTTAGTAAGGCGTGGACTTGGGTGAGCAGCTGGGCTGGGTTGGGAACTACTTGCTGGGGCCCAGCAGTTCTGAAACCGACCAAGGAGGATGATTTTGGTTTTGGAGGCGTTTAGTGCTGCGTTGCTTACCCGGGAATATTCCTGGATGAGGGCTTCAAGTGCGCGTGCATCTTTGTTATTAGACACCCCCACCACGCAATCATCTGCAAATGCCATCATCTTGACTGGGGTTTGGCCTGGCACATGGACCCCAGTGAGTTGGGAATTCACATTTCGCAGTAGTGGGTCAAGGCTGAAGTTGTATAAGAGTGGGCTCAGGGGTCCCCTTGTCGCAGGCCCCTTTGAGGATGGACTACATCTGTTAGGAAACCTGGGCCGCGCACAGCCATTGTTGCAGATTCCGTGAGCAGCATCACCCAGTTAATGAAGCGGGGAGGTAGGCGGAATTGTTGGAGGCAGGCCCTAAGGTATTCCCAGTTTACTCTATCATAGGCCTTTTGTTGGTCCAAGAATACAAGTGCCCCAGAGGCTGTGGACTGACACACATTAGCCACAGAGTGCACGTTATCCCAAATCGACCTTCTGGGGATGAAACTGAATTGTTCTGGAGAGATGGTGGCAGATGCTACAGTCCCTAAATGGTTAGCCATGATTTTTGTTAAAATTTTGGTGTCTGTGTTTGTTAGAGAAATGGGGCGCCAGTTGGCTAAGTCTAGCCTATCCCCTTTCTTGAAGAGTGTGACTGTAAAAGCCTCATGTCCTCCTGGTAGGAGGCGCGTTTCCAACAGGCTTTGGTTGAGTGAGGCTAGCAGCAATGGGGATATGTATTTAAAATATTTTTTGTAGAACTCATATGGAATGCCATCTGGGCCTGGGCATTTTCAGTTTGGCGCACCGCGAATGGTAGTCCATAATTCGTTCGGAGTAATTAAATTCATTATTTCCGGGTATCAGAAAATGGTGCAGATATGAGCTCTGTCGAGAAATTCTGCCATTTCAGCCAGCTGAATTGGTTCGGCTCAGTATAACTTGGAGTAATATCTTTGCATTTCGATTGCCACTTCAGCCAGTGTGTCCACAATAGAATTATCCGATCTTTGCACCTGTGTGCAGGCCACGCTCTGGCGTGGTGCAAAATTTTTTTGAAGAAGTATGCGGTGCACTTGTCACCTTTAGTGATGCGTGTGGCCCTGTATTGGACACAAACCCAATGTTTGTGTTGCCTTTCAAGTGCGTTGAGGTGGGCTGCTGCCTCCGCCCACTTCTGGCCCCATGCAGGGCTATATCCTGAGGCTAGAATGTTGGACTCCAAGTGGGCTAATTCCGCCAGTGCACACGATATAACCGCCGATGTGGCTCATGAGCGTCTGGATGAGAGATGGCGATAGTGGCGGATGGTGTCTTTTTTGAAAGTTGCCCATGTGGAAATGGGGTCCGCACAAAACGGTGCAACAAACGATTTTGCCAAAGTTGCCTCTTCCACCCACGTGGAAAATCCTGGTGACGCTAGCTCTGGGGGGTAGATTTTGTACCAATGTGGGGCCTTTGCAACTGTGACGGGTAAGTGGTATGTTATTGAGACCAGTCAGTGGTTGGAGAATTCCATTTTCGTTGTTTTGAAGTGGGAGATGTGGGGTTAGAATTTTGCCGGCGCTAGAATAAGGTCAATGCGGGTCATAGACCTTAATTGGCCATTGTGGATGTGGGGATGCATCATGTTTTTGAGCAGTGGGGCATGTCACAGCAGCGCATCCATTAACCCAAGGGTGGCTTTTAGAACGCGTAGTTCTACGTGACCCTGTGGGGCGTGGGGTGAGGGCGGCCACCGGTCCGTTGGTGAGGTTAGCCAACAGTTCATGTCACTGATTAGGAAAGAATCGGGGGTAGCGGGAGGGATTTGACCAATGAGAAAAATTCCTGATGCTCTTGTGCACCATTTGGGGTATAAATGTTGACAATTGTGTGTGCAACATTGGCCCATGAGAAGGTGACAACAAGCACTCAGTCATTTAGGAATATTTCTGAAGATGTAAATTTGAAAAATTGTTTTTCCAAATTAGCACCCCACAGTGCTTTGACCAAAAGGATAGGGATGGTAGGAGCATTGTTTTCCAAGCATCCTCGGAACCTTGTGGACAGTGGGTTTCCTGGATGGCCAGGATATCCACGGGTAAATTATTTTGTAAAAAACTCTGTTTCCTAGCCCGGGACGGGGAGGCCTTGAGTCCGGCGATATTCAGCGTCCCTATAGTGAAGGTTTCCCCCATCGCACCTTAGGTGCGAGGGGTGGGCCCCTGGCCCACCAGCCTCTTCCAGGTCCCCACGGGCTTTCACAGCAGCGCAGGTATTAGCAGCAACGCTATCGGGGTTTTTGTTAATTTTTGTGGAAAGAGTCGCATTGGCTTTGGCCTTTGCTTTTTGTTTTCCTGACGTCGGACGAATTTTTTGCGGTGCGGATAAGTTTGGTGCACCGTCGAGTGGGGCAAAAAAATTTTTTTTGGTTGGGATAGGTCCCAAGTCAGTTTCAACTGGGGCTTGGGTGCAGCGATTGGGTGAGATCGAATCTCCCATTGGATCCTCGGATTGAGTGGCCCATTCGGCTTGGGCCTCCCAATCTGATTGGGTGATGGATTCCCGAGTTGCTTCACCGCGAAGGTCTCCATGTCCTCCTGGCGTTGTGAGTGTGGGATGGTGGTGGTGACCTTGGCCGCTTCCTTGGCTGCAGTCCTATGGGCCTGCTTGGCCTTCTTCCACTCCTGCGGGGAGATGGGCTTTACCAATAGGTAGCAGCCTTGTGCTCCCCACGGGAAAGCCTCTTTGGTGCTTGCGGTTGGTTCGTAGTGCGCCTCTCCGCTGGCCATGGCCGCCGAGGGGTGCTCTTGGAATGTAACGCCCTCTTTAATGGGGCATGCGTGTGCCTTATGGCTGAACACATCACAGTGGGTGCAAATGGGGGGCGCGCTGTCCACAGTTACCTGGAATGGGTGGGTGGTGTGCCCTGCGATATCAATAAAGGTGGAGTGTGGGATCTGGGTTAGGTCCTTTGCGATCTCCTCAGTTGGGGTCAGAACTGCGATGGCTTTGCCGGTACACAGGTGTGGCATCAGCGTGAAATGTTGCATTTCAAAAGATTGTATTTCGCCATATATGGTGAGACCATCTTTCAGGTGTTGCTCCAAAATGTCACATTTTACCGTAGTAGGCAAAAAGTCAAACGTGAGGAAAATTTGGTTTGATTTTGTCCATCTGGTGCGTTTAGTTTCGATGACCCATTGCCCTTCAGGGAGGTCGACCACTATGTGCACCGCTGCAGCCTTGTCTGCTGCTATTTTGCTTTCAAAACCTAGGTCCAGCCAACCGCGCGACATGGAGTGAGGTGCAACGTACACCACGGTCGGGAAAATTTTGTGTACATCTTCACAAAATTTTTCCCATAGGGCCGTTTTTTGGATGTCCAGATACACACGGACTCCAAATTCCACCGACGAAAGTGGCTGGGAATGTGGTGTATTGATGTACTGGTTGCATCATGCTTGCCACGCGAGTATCTCCAGGGAAATTGTGACCGCCGGTTTTTTTAGATTTTTTTCTATTCCGCCAGATTCTCCAGGGCGTTTTTGAACGTTAGAGGCCGCGGGCCTTCCACCTGCTCCTCTTGCCTTGCTTGCCCAACTGCTCCCAGACATGGGCGCAGACTAATCCCCTCTATGAGATTATCAAACTAGATTTAGTCTTGAATTGAATGGGTTGCAAAAGTGTTTGCAACAAGAAAGAAAAGTGGGGATTTTTCTTTTTCTTTAACTGGGAATTCATATTATAGGCAGTTAATTGTGGGGTTTCTCATTCATTAATTGGTGCTGGTATCATACGCTCTTATAAATAGACCATCATTCAGATACATAGACTCAAGATGCCTGTAAATCTTTTTATTAAACTTATCCATTGAAAGATTTTATATCATAATTGTCAGAGAACTGGGGTGCCAAGGAAAAACCTGGTTCGCATTGTGGATACTCAAGTACCCTTAGCTGCATCTGTAAGTCCAGGGGATCAGCCCCTATTCCTAGATCGTAAGGAGTACACAGTAAGTCCAGGGGAACGTCCCCTTTTCATGGACTGGGCGGTTTTCCCATTTCCAAATAAAAAGGGCTCTAAGAGGGAGGCTGTACCCCTCGTCACCCAGGACAACCTCGCCCATGTGGTAGACAAGCACTGGGTAACAGCTCTCCCTCTGAAGATTCCTCCCCCAGTCCCCACGCTTGACTCTGCCAAACTTGTCCACCAAATTGAGGAAATCTGCACCAAAATCATTAGAAACCTTCTTCCCCATGAGTGGGAAGGATTTTATAAAGCTAATGGCATCTAATTCTCGAAATTGAAGCCAAAATGTTCAAATCTATGGGAATAAAGCCTTATGGTTGAGAAGCTGATCGTCAGAAGGGGACAAGTAATGAATTCTCAGTCAAAATAACTGATGGCATCAAGCCATTGAGCAGTATGATTGCCGACGCCAAACTACCCTCAAAATTGTCAGGGACAATCCCCAATGAGCAGGTATCACCATTTGGTACAGTTGCTGATAGTTCAAACCCCCATTTCAAAAATTGGGATTGGTTTTAAATGTTATCCATTTGACCAACTGAACACTCCAGCGACTGGGCATAGTTGGTTGGCCATCCTGAACCCGTTTCTGACCCGTTGGGACCGCCCTTATGTGGGGTGGCCCTGGGGGATTCCAAGCGCCTGTCAGGCCAGACACCATCAAGCTAACTGATGTAAATGCAGTAATGCCTCAGGTCAGGCGTTCATAGACAAACTGATAATGACTTGGCCCACCACCAATTCCTTTGATGTCAGTTCAGATTGAAATCATTTCTCTCCTCTCCAAAAAATTCACTGGGTTAGTTCAAAATTTGAGGGCCTTTGCCTGCTTTGACAAGCTGACCCAAAATCAAACAATATTTAATCAGTCACATCGCACTGAGGAAATTGTTGGTCAATTTCTTAAACTTTTACTTTAATAAAATTCCCGCTAGTACCTAAACTTTTTACTTAAATTCTTCTTGCCAATGTTCTGAAGGCACTAACTTAGTGGCCCGTCATCTCCTATACTGTAACAGACGGGGCTCCCAAGGCCCAGCCCGCCACCAACCCTAAACCACCACCCCCATATGTGGCTGTACCAACTCTGAATGGTCCTGTCCAAATGGATAGCCTTTCCAGGAATACTGGGCCAAGGTGCGATGCACCAGCCTCTGTCGCCTCAGGCCACTCTGGCTCCTTCCCCTCTCACCAGGGCAAGGCCACTCTCAAGAGGATCTCAGCGCGTCCACCCTCTTCCTCTCCTCCTCATTGCACCGCCATCCGCACCCCCTAATCCTTGCTTTAAATAAATTATATAATATAAAACAGATCATGTGTGTTAATTTCTCAGCGTCTGGGTCTGATTCTGCTGAGTTGGATTTGCACAGGGTACTAGCCACTGAGCAACCAAATTTAGTGATATGAGGATTGCCAATTCTTTTAATAAAACTTGATAAAATATATATGGAGCTATCGCCCCTTATTTCTACCTTTATTTTGAATATAACTCACAGACCTTTCTACGCTCCTCTTTTTCTCATAAAGACTATCCCCTTTTAATCTTCCATGAGACTCTTTATACCTTGGTTCCACATCTGGATGTATCCTTAGCTTGGTAATCTTCTATTCTTCTTCCTTTTTTTGAATTACTCTCATTTGTATTGAATCTCAGCATAATTCCTCTTGATTTGCCAAATTTCCTCATTTTGCTTGATAATTTGTGTATCCCTTTTTTTGTAAATCTTGAGAATCATCTCGATTCCCCTCCAATCCGCCAATATGGGTAGCATATCATCCAGTCATATCAACTTCCTGACATCACCCCCCCCTTTGACTAGACAATAGGCACTTACTGTTTATATGCTCGAAGAAACTTTGTGTGGACTTGGTTGATAATCTGACCCCCAATGGGTTCCTTAATTGTGTAAACATACATTCCAGTCTTCTCAATAATCTTGAATGGGCTGACCCAAATGTCAGAGAGCTTATTTTTTTGTCTGAATCCATGCTGATCATGGAATAAAACATAGTTCCCCACAGCGAACAATGGAAGTCTGCTACTGCGCTTCTGGTCAGCCGCCTGGTTGTGAATCTTCTTAGCCAAACTGGTGGAGTAGGCTTCCATTTGCAACTTGATCAATGTATCTGTGATTTGACTCAGTATTGCTGAGGATTCACCCCACCAGTGTCCTCTACACACGAATATAGCAAGGCAGGCAGAGCTGGATGTTGACCATACAGTAGTTGAAATGGACTCTTACCAGTGGCGGAATGATAGCTGATATTATAAGCAAACACAGCAGTAGGTAGAAGAGCATTCCATTCCGAGGGCCAGTCCATTATCAATTTGCAGAGTATGTTCACTAGGGTTCCATTGACTCGCTTCACCATCCCATTTGATTATGGATGATAGGGGGTGGTCAAAACCCCGCAAATTGCCATCAACTCATTTAACTATGTCAGGATATGTGAAGTGAAGTTGGTTCCGTTGTCAATCAGAATGAGCTGTGGGCAGCCGTGCTGCTGTATAACACACACCATAATAAGCTTAGCAGTGGTGACCGCACCCAAGTCACTAATAGCCCTGGCCTCCACCATCGGGTCAAATGATCAATGGCAACAATTATATACTTAGATCAATTGGCACTAGTCAGCAGAGGTCCCACTACATCAATGGAAATGGTGTGCCATGCAAACCGGGGTTTCACTGGTTGATAGGTGGTTTTCTTGCAGAAAGGTTTTTTCCACTTGACACTGATGGCAACAGCTAACCATTTCCAATACGTCATAATGCATGCTTTCCCAGAAGTATTGGGGTCACAAAAACTCTAGCATCTTCTGCAATCCTCCATGGCCTACATCCCAATGAGCATCCATAATAATTGAGGGTCTAGCCAAAGGCTTAGGAAAATTCAGCATCAAGTCTCCAATCCGCTTGTATAATTCTTCTCCTCATCTGAAGGTATTCTCCCTGAGTCCATCCAACACCTTGATCACCTGCAGTGGCTCATCCTAGTATTTGTTCGCCACCATCTTTTCATACATTATATCAGCTAGATCCGCTGTGATAGCGACCGTGGGCAATCAAGAAAGACAATCCGCGTTTTGATGTTTTGCCCCAGGTCGATGTAAAATCTCAAAATCATATGCTTGCAGCTTCAGAGCCCAA
>JAKSZP010018877.1:0-69210 GCA_022478985.1 Massospora cicadina | reverse complement strand
GATGGGTTTGCTGCTGGCTAGCGTTAATTGCTTGCTGATTGGTGTCATTTATTTGGTTAACAAGGGAGGCTTGTTCCCATACCAATTACTTGTTGGCTGGTTGAAGGGTATCAAGGCGCCCTTGCATGGCCACATACTCTCTTGTCTCACCAATTGGAAGAGGGAAGGCTCGTAAGTGCTCAGCCTGACTAACAACTTCCAGTTATGTAACCTGATGAATAAGCTAAGGATATTTGGGAGATGTTGACCAAAGGTCAAGCGCGTTATTGGTCGTTTGCTGGGTACTCAATTTGATATGAAGTTGGGTTAATTCCATTGATAGAGAGCCAACTTGGGCCGTCACTTGTTGTTCCATTAGGGTCATTTTTTCCTTGAGCTGAGCAATCACAGCTTCGAGAGCTTTCCACCCATTCAGCTAGTTCCATCATAAAGCGCTCAGTATTATTCCCTAATGTTGTTACGTTTTGAATCCACTCCTCTGATAGGCCATGCTGATCCAGCAGTTCTTTTATTACTCGAGGTAAAATTAAATTTAACTGTGGTACCAGAATGTCCAATTGACATCAGACGTCCCCAACATGATGGTCCATCTGTACCAGCGCCCCTGTACCTCCAAAAATGAATGATTGAGGCAATTGAGCAGGAGGCGAGTATCATGCTGCTGTGCTCACGCGAACTGTAATACATCTCTGTAAAAAATATTATGGCGAGCCAGCACATGCAGTAGCTGGCAAATTGAAGGTTGTACTAAGTGACTAAATATTCTTCAATTCCATGGGTACTGAGGCAGTGAGACACCCTGTTGTAGTCACATCCAAATAAGACGTTTACAGAGCATTTTGATTTTCTTAATCACATTGATTATAGAATAAACTCAGGGCATTTTCCCAGTCTCATCCTCATATAAGTGATACCAGCGCAACAGCCACTCCATAATATTTCTCAGTTGTTGGGGAGTCACATATGCGGAGCGGCCTTGTTGGTTGGTCTTCATCTCAGGGCAATTCTTGAATTGTAGATTAATCATAGCATCATCATCCCCCGGTTTGGTCACAGTAAAAAATGTTGGTTCATGGTTAGGTGTCTCCTGAGCTTCTTCAGCATACTGCGCCCAGAATCCAATCAAATTATGTTGGAACAAATGAGGACTCATCATTGTATTTAATTGTTGAAAAAATTACAGTTGCCTAGTGGCCCCCTGTAGTGAGCACCACTGTTAATTCTCAGCATCTAGCCTCAATTCCGCCGAGTCAGTTTGCACAGGGTATTAGCCACTGAGCAACCAAATGGATGCTATGAGGATCGCTGACTTCTTAATAAACTCAATAAAATATGTATGGAGATATTGCCCCTTATTTCAACTTTATTTTAATATAAATCACAGACCCATCTGCACTCACATATCACCCATCAAAAGACCTTCCCTTCAATCTTCCGTGTGACTTTTTATATCTTGGTTCCCCAAGCTGGATGCATCCTCAGCTTGGTAATCTTCTATTCTTCTTCCCTTTTCTAAATAATTATGTTTGTATCGAATCTCAGCATAATTCCTCTCAATTCACTGAATTGTCGTCATTTTGCTCAATTATAATTCGTATACCCTTTTTCATACTTCTTGTGACTCGTCTTGATCCCCCTCTGATCCACTGGTATGGGTAGCATATCATCCAGTCATATCAACTTCCCAACAGCGATATTCTTGAAATCATTGTTAAATTTTCTTAAAGCACTTTTTGGATCATTGCAAACTCTTAAATGTCCAACATTCCCTCTATTTGGCCGATTTTCACCTACAAAATTCTTCTTCTGAGGCCTGGGAGGCAAATGTCCAACATTACCCTCCCCAAGAATGTTAGGGTGAATAGGGATGAAGAAAACGGCCATGAACGCGATTAATGGTGAGTCCAGAGGAGCGATATTTGATATATTACTCATCCCCTCATTTGTAAGTGACTGAGAAAGGCCCTTTCCAGACAGAAATGAGCTTTTCACTTCTTGGAGTGATTTGGTTATGGTAATAGAGTACCAAATCAGTTACATGGAATGAGGGAAGAGGGGACCTGAGCTCATTTGCAGCTTGGCATTCTTTGGTAACAGTCTTAGCTAAGTTAGTCATGGCCTTGGATTGCAATTGAATGATGTGTTAGGCCAACTTTTTCATTGCTTGTTCTGGATCAGTCTAATCAGAGAAAATATACTTGGCTAATAATACTGGCACCCCAGGCTCTCGCCCATATAATACCCAGAAAGGGGACATCTTGAGGATGCAATGGTAGCTAATTTGGTAGGCTATGATGGCACTGAGCAAATAGAGATCCCAGTGGAGAGGGTCTGAAGTGTCCATTTTGCGTAAGTTTGAGACCAAGGTCCTATTTACTCTTTCTACCGCCCCATTTGTGGATGGGTTATAGGGGGCTGAGAAGAGTTGTTGAGCTCCCATAGAAGTTACGAGGAACTTTACCACTCATGAAGTAAAGTTTTCCCATTGTCACATTGTAGGACCTGGGGGCACCCATGCCAAGTGAAAATATACTGGTGTAGGAAAGTAGACGTAGCTTTAGCAGTCTGAGCGGGAAGAGCCACAGCTTCAACCCACTTGGTGAAATGATTAATACCAACTAAAGTTTAGCAGTTTCCACCTGTAGTTTGAGGGAGAGGACCTATCACGTCCAAACTTATGGTGTGGAAGGGTTGATGGGGCGTTGTAGGTTGATATTGATATCAGGCCTTGAAGCTGGATAGTTTCTTAGAGGCTAGGCATGCATCAAAAACTTTGGTTATGGTTTCCAAGATGCCCTTCCAATATACCACTCTTTTGATCCACTCATAGGTTTTTCATTTTCTGCCATCCCATGATAGTATGAGACTCCAAAATTACAGGGACATGCTCGGATGGCCGGAGATAAGGCAACCAATTTACTCCTTTTTTCCTATATAATTTCCCGTTCTCTACTTTAGTGTTGTGGGAGCGACGAGTGAGCATCTTCTGTACTGGTTCATCTTCACCAGCTCATGCGTCAGGAGTCATAATGAGATCGTTCAACCTCTCAGCTTCACTATTGTCTAAGTGAAGAACAAGAAGCCGTGTTAACCCATCTACATTCATGTGGCGCGTTCCTGCCCGATGTTCAATGGTCATATTTTAATGCTGGAGCTTCAGAGCCCAGCGAGCCAACTGCCCTGTGGGGTCCTTCATATTCTACAACCACTTCAGGGAGGTGTGGTCAGTGATTACTTTGAAGAGAGTCCCATATAGGAAGGGCAGTAGTGTTTGACAGCTAGCAGGACAGCCAAACACTCCTTCTCTGTGATTCTGTAGTTACGCTAAGCTTTAAAAAACATTTTACTGAAGTAAGATATAGGATTATCGACTTCATTTTCATCCAGCTGAGCCAAGATAGCGCCAACAGCATAATCGGAGGCAATTTGTAAACAACATAAAAGGCTTGCCATAGTTAGGGTGTTATAGTATGGGCCTTTTTTGCAATAAGGCCTTCAGAGTCTCGAAGGCGGCCTGTTGTTCAGTGCCCCAATAGAAAGGGGTGTTCTTGGCTAAGAGACGTACAAGGGGCTCACTAAACTGGGCGAACTTGAGGATGAACTGATGATAATATCCCATCATGCCCAAGAATACTTGGATGTCACGAAGGGTTTTGGGAGCGGGAATCTTATATATTGCTTTGACTTTATCTTGCAGTGGTTGTATCCCATCTTGGGATATGGAGTGCCCGAGAAGATAAAACTTCTTTTGGAAAAAAGAACATTTAGAGGGCTTCAGCTTTATGTTAGAGTCCCGCAAACGTTGAAACACTTTTTTAGGTGCATGAGATGCTCGTTGAATGTCTTAAAGAGGACTGTGGTGTCTCTAAGGTAGACTATCACACAGCTCAGCTTAAGGTCCAGGAGAATATGATCCATTGGCTGCTGAAAAGTATCAGGGGCATTGCACAACCCCTGAGGTAAACGAGTGGGTTGAAACAAACCCTCTCTGCAGATAAGGGCGCACTTCTCCTGATCCTGCGGAGAAAGGTCCATCTTCTAATACCCGTTAGCCAAGTCCATGAAGGAGAAGTATTTAGACCCAGGGAGTTGAGCCAAAGCGTCATCAATGCGGGGTTAGGGTAGCTGTCCTTCTTGGTAAGGTTATTCAGCTTACGGTAGTTTATCACAACCCAATGAATTCCATTTTTCTTCTAATCAATAGGAGTGGGGATGACCAAGGGCTTTAGGAAGGTACCAACAACACAGCGTCCAACAGCTGTTTGATATCCGTCTGTATCTGTAGCTCCTCAACTTTGGATTTGTGGTAGGGTTTGGAGTGAATGGGCTGAGCATCACCAACGTCAATGGTATGAGTCCAACCCTTCATGTGCCCATAGTCATTATCAGATTTAGAGATGTAGCTATAGGAATCTAATAAGGTGTGGACTTTCTCCAACTCAGCTAGGGTTAGTTCGTCAGAGATTTGAACAGAGGGTAGGGTACATACGGATTGGTCAGCGGGTAACCCCATATCCACCATGGATCCAATACAGTGAACTTGCTTTATTTCCTCAGGGGAATCAACCTACCCCTTCCGATCTCTTGATGCTTTCTTACAGCCATATCCTTCTTGGTAAGATTTCCTAGCAGAAGGTTGATAGGTCGTTGATAGTCAGGGTCAAGTACACCTGGAAAAACTCTGGGCTCTAAATGACTAACTCCATCAATGCTTGTTAAGTGCAGTAAGAAGTTTTGAGGGATTTGTAAGGTAATCTTAGTATCAACTACCCTTTGTTCACCTGCTTTAGTTACAACCTCATCTGAAGCAT
Organism: Massospora cicadina; assembly: GCA_022478985.1. Taxonomy (NCBI): domain Eukaryota; kingdom Fungi; phylum Entomophthoromycota; class Entomophthoromycetes; order Entomophthorales; family Entomophthoraceae; genus Massospora; species Massospora cicadina. The sequence goes on along the minus strand of JAKSZP010018877.1, from coordinate 64,399 downwards.
AGAACGGGATACCCTCAAGGGCGTCCACGGATAGAGGCAACAATTTTGTATGCCGTCCTACTGTGATGTAATGTAATGTTAAGGCTGAAGAGGAAACTTAACAGTGCAATCATAGTATTTTTTGTTAATCTCTTCATTGGCAAGAATCAATGGAACTTTGTAGTTAAGCAAGGAGAGATAGCCCTGCTTCATGTTAATGACCCCTTTATATTTAAGTATGAACTGGGTTCCAATGAGTAAATCCTAGGTATTATTGGTCAATGCCACTGCTGAAGCTGCTAGGAGAAACTTCCTAAAACGAATGGGCAGGGAAGAGTACGCCCCATTGGCGCAGGTATTGTTTGGACCTGCAGTTCTAAACTCTTAAGTATAGTCAATATCAGGAGCCAGCTTAATTTTCTTAATAAGCTTGGACGACACAACGTTCACTGGGTACCCAGTGTCAAGGATAGCTTTAACCCTTACCCCATTAACGACGACCTCCACTCTTTTTAAAGCACCACCCAAGGAGGGGAAAAGAGCGAGAACCTCTTTTAGATACAGAGTGGAGTCAAGTCGTTTGGCTATTTCAGGGTATTTCTCCTGGATAGTCTGCAGGGATTGAATGAACTGGGTAGATCGGAGACATGTAGCAATGAGCTGGTCAGCATCACTGGAAGTGTCAATAATCTCAAGACCCTTTATCACCTGCCGCAGATAAGTTTGATGAGGGACCTTAGCCCAATTCACTCTCTCTGGGTTCAATCAATCAGGTACCTCCACTTCCCCTGGGGCTCCTAAAACATAATGACCAACATCTTCATCACCCCCTCAGACTTGTCGTCAGAGGGATTATCAATGCAAGTTAGGGAGTCCATAGGAGGTGGGGTAGGTTTAGGACTTCGATTATGGGATGATAGGTACTGAGGTTGCTCCTCCACTTCATTAGCTTTTGTGGGAGGTGTTGGAGTTATCACAGCCCAGGTTTCAACCTTTGAGGCAGAAGGTTTTGCTGCCTCATGGAAATAGGTTTCAAGCTAGAGTTAGTTGATTGAGAAGTTGAAGGGGATAGCGCCTTAGAGGTGGATGCTTTAACTTCAACAGCTAGGGGTCACTCGGTGGCTGTGTGCTTCTGTGAAACAGGCGTTGTAACTTGTGGAACCTGACAGAGGGGTTTGGGCTTAGGAGCCAGTTTTGGAACTGCTCAGGAAAGCCATTCTAAAGAAGAAGATGAACAAGGCAAAGGAGCTACGGCTTTTTGCCAGCTGCGTCTCTTGAATTGAAGATGAAAAAGAGCACTGCCCCATCACCGCCATTACCAAATGATTATTGTTATGTGAAGAGGAAACAGTGGGTGATGGCAGCTCTGTAGAAACTGGTTTCCAGCGGGAAACAGCCGTAGTAGATGCTACATGGAGCGGCGTAGGATCTTGGCTCATAATTCCTTAGGTAGGGTCACACTCATAGATGTCTGCAACTGCTAATAAGGCCTCCTTGATATCTCGTACAGTTTTAAGCATTCGTTTTACAGAAGAGAGATGCATTGCCAAAGAGGGATGAGATTTCAAGCCAGCTAAGATAGCCGCAATTGCATAATCAAGAGAGAGCATTTGTGCAAGCAACAAAGGTTGAGCTTTATTATAGAATCGCTCAACAAACGAGGTGATTGTTTCTCCTTCTTGCAAACTGAGGCACATAAAGGCCTGTTTTTGTCGCTGCAAACTTTTCTTAGAACCAAATTTATCAAGCAGAGCCTACTTATCCTCTGCCCAAGTACTGAGGTTGACCATGGTGGGGACCATTCTTTATTGTGCTATTCAATTTAAGCAAGCAAGATTCAACCGAATTTACTTGCTGGTCAGTGGCTCCTTCCATCATAGATTCTTACACATATAGGAAGTAGGCAATACTGCCCTCACCAGGTATGAATATGTCTCACAGAGGGGGTTTTCTTATATTAGGGCATTGTAATATGTGCTGCTCAAGCCGTTTAAGGCGAGACAGAGCACTAGCTAGCTTGCGTTCAATGGAGGCTAGCTGAGGGTTCATTTCCATCGATTTTTTGTGGTGTACAGGTGCCCCCTGTAGTGAGCACCACTTGTTGGATTTTTTTGCTTTGAAAACGGCTCACTGGTGCTTGCAGCCTTAAATACAACAATATAGCCCAGGGGCGTTTTCACCACAGAAAGGAAAATAAAAATAAAAAATAAGAGAATAATAAAAGTTTTTAAATTAAAGTGTTTAATGGGCGCCGCGTGGGGGTAAGAGAGAGTCAATCCCTCTCAATATTTGACCAAACAGTATTTAAACTGTTTCAAGGGTCAGGGGGAATTTGAGGGTAGTTTCGGAATAGCTTAGATGCTTTCAATTTGGTAATATAGTAGGGCTCCTATTAGATCTTTAGAAAATCTGAGTTACTTTTTGGGAAACTGATAGTTGGGGTTTTGGGGAAGAATATATCCATACAGTAAGGTTTTGATGAACTTAAACCAATCACCACTAGTTAAAGTATTTTCACCTTGGGGGACCTCCGCCACGCCTATAAAAGGGGGGTCCCCACTTAGGTGATTTGAGGGACTTGGTGATGGTGGGGGGAGTACCTTCCGCAGGTTAGCCCAAGGTCCGTTGTGTGTCAGGTAAATCTGACTATTCAGGTTTACCTTAATTGCTCAAGCAGGTTTTGTAATGGTGTTACCCCAATTAATGAGGTTTTACTGAGAATTGGCCAGGGTCTTTTGGCCGATATTCTTGAAATCATTGTTATTTTTTAATTAAAGCACTTTCTGGATCATCACAAACTCTTAAATGTCCGACATTTCCTCTATTTGGCCAATTTTTTACCTACAACATTCTTCTTCTGAGGCCTGAGAGGCAAATGTCCGACAGATATTATCCTGAAATGTAATATAGCAAGTGTTAACATGGTCAAGTGAGGCTTTGGTATCCAGGAGTCAGCAGAGATTTTCAATCTCAGTGGACTAGCTTGCCACTTTGGCAGACAGAGAAACAACTTGGCTGTATAAAGAGATCAGTGTTAGGTCCTCTTAAAAAAATACACTTAAATACTTATCCACGCTCCTTGAGCCCCTTTTAGCAGCTGTTGTTCAGGGCGCTAATTTGTGCTTTGTGGTTTTCATCAAAAAGATGTTCCATCATTCAAGCTCATATTCTCTTCCATCTTGGTAAGTCTGTGGTTGCTTGGCTTATTCACATGAAGGTATATCTTCACCAGGTAACCTCAGTAGGGACATGGCAGGGAGCATCAGTGTTGAGTTTTTTATATTTTTTGAAGGCCAATCTTAAATGCTACACGAGTATTAATTGTAACAGCTCCAGCGGAATCTCCTTGTAGATGTTGGGCATCTAGGACAATCTTTTACCTAAATGGCCTATGTCAAGATAAATATCTAGTATCTAATTAGGCAAAATCTTTAGTAAGAAACTAAACAAAATTCGTAGTTATGAACAGTAATCCCTTTAATATAGAATTTATACAAATTTATATAATTTAGTCAAGGTTTTAGATCATGTAGGATATGGTGTTTTCTAGAACGATGCATTGGAATGCAGAGGAACCATCATACATAAACTTTACCAGAAATTCGGAAGATATATACAAACCAATACTGGAAGACCTCTAGCAATTGGTTCAGCAGATTTAGAAGTGATTCAAGCCTTTTCAGCTTGCTTTGGATCTCATTGCTCATGGAAATTTCAGCAGCTTCCGCACCATCAAAACTCCCCTTGAGAGGATTGTAAATTATCCACCATTCTAAACTTGATTTGGATTAGCACAAATTATATTCTTCCTGACACTCAAACCCATCCAGAATTCATCCTCACCTGGTTAGTTTTAGCTAATAGTAGTAAGTTGAACCAAGTAAATTTGAGACTATTGAATTGATCCCAGGTTTATAATCACGCGTCCAACTTTACTCTATGCCGCCAATGAAGGTAAGCCTGCCCCCAATAAACCTCGGTGTGACAAGCCCATTCAAACCAAAATGGGGCTGCACCTACATGACCTGGCCATGGGTGCAAACTGCCATATTTCAGACAAATTGTTATCAGCTCACTAGGCAGAATTGCACCAAAACCTTTTTTGTAAAATCTTTTCTAGCTGATCCAGCCAATCAGGCTAAATCCAAATCGGTTTCAAAAGCGCGTTAGTGTCAATCTGCCATAATAGAGCGTGATAGTGTCTACTAAGGGTTATGCACATACCCTTATTCCCCAAGCATATGGCTCTTAAGACAGCAGGCCCCAACAGTTTTTAATATCAGCCTACTCCTTTATTTTGTTTTGTAATAAACAAGAACTCTCAAAAACAGATATTTTTTATATTTAATTAGCGTGGCTAGCTGCAATACTCAGAAAGTTGTCATGTTTCTGAGTATGCACAATGACTAAACCATAGTGGCAATTGTAACTATGCTGTTGCCTTATCTGTTTTAATGGGGTGTTGGTATGAGGCCCACTTGGGCTTGTCACCCATTTTGGATTATTTGCAGCATTTACAATATTTCACTGCTCTTTGAGACTCTTTGATGAATGGTTTACTGGACCTAAATTGTTGGGTAATTTGATATGGGAAATTATAATATTTTCTGATGCTAATTAATTATGTGTCATATCGAAATTATCAGTTATAGATCAAAAATATCCTTAGTATATTTAAAACTTGGGATCCGCAGCCTAGCAATTCCACTTAATAATATTTGACTATGATGACATGGGCCCAGGGGCTTTGTGGTTAAGTTAAACTTAGTAATAATAGTTGATTTAATGACCCAGGCTCTTGGGCTTTGTTGGTCAATGTCGAAATTAGCTTTCAATATCATTCAAGTTTTTGCTTTAATTGATTACTAATTAGTGGTATGAATCGCCTTGGTATGTGCTATCAATTGCTTGAGAGGAGCATTGGTTCAGCTATTGCAGACGCGTCACAAATGCTGTCTTGAGATATTTACAAGTATGACACCAACCCTAAGGCTGTGTGAGATGCCCCAGAGTCAAAAAAATTGTAGATCTTCAGGCGAACTTAATACATGCCCTCTAGCTAAGTGCCATTAAGATATGAGGCGTCATGGGTAAGATGTGTTTAACATTGAACTCTATAAATCATCTTCAAGTTGATACTAATAAAATACAACTTGATTATTACCACAAGTTCATAGTTTGATATACAAGCCTTTTTATTTACTAATTTTTACATTATTAAGTTCAGAATTATTTGGGTTCAGAAAAAAATCAGGGGAGCGAGCCATTGCCCAAGTAACAACAGAAGATACAGCTTCAAAGTGTCATTTTCATGGAGTTTATATCTTGATTATTGTCACCATGCGGTCTATTGTTTCCATACAATAGACGCTCTAAAACTCCAACTTATCCCAGAAAAAGAACCAGCCAATCTGAATTAGGCCTAACTTTAACACTCTTCCCTCCCAGTTTTCCAAGGTCTATAGTGCCTATGCGAGTTGTACCTCAGCTGTTACCAGAGTTATCCCCAACCTGCCTGCAGTGTCTGAAAATGCTGCATTGGGATCTTCTGCAATTATTCTTACTGCCGTATGGCTACTTGTGGGTGTATTGATAACATTCACAGTTAGTCGCATACCCTCAGTTGTTCCCCTCTCAAATAACTACAAAGTTCTGTGGGCGACTATACCCTGATGTTCTGGCTTGTTATGTTGTCTGATAATCCGGACTAGAAATCCAGTAATAGACTAATCAGCTGGAAAATGACATAATAGCCAACCCCTAATCTATGCTACCTTTACGCTTCTCATTGAAGTAGGTGATGCGATGGTTTCCTTATACCAAATGAACCTACATTCTGGTGCTTAGTTTAATGTTCTTTGTATGGTCAATCGTGGATTTTTTAGATATTTTCACACGGTGAAGCGGAGTTTTTACTGATTCCCCACCCTTCTCCCATGATTTAACTCCAGTCTTACCTCGTACAGTGAGTTGAGTCCATCCTTACCTTTCTCAGAAGTGGCAAACTAAGTTTAGACGCATTGACGAAGTTGCAGGTTTGATTCTCAAAATTTACAACTTCCTCCTCTCTTACTAACGACCAATGAAGTGTAGCTCTCCTGGATGCCATAGAAGGAGATGCCCGCCGCTAGGGCATTGAACGATGCGTTTAGCCAACCAAGATGGAGTTTCTAACCCCTTAATTACTTTGGTGTCCTCAGTGATTTAAGAGCCACTATCAAGATCAGCTCACCTCCTACGATTTTAAATTTGAACGCATAATCCTTAGATCTGCCCTCATTTATTGAAGCTTAATCTGCTTCAAGTTCCTGATTTGTCCTCAATTGGAGGACCTTATTGCAGTTTTCATGCCACTCTGTATCCTGTTTCCACAAATCGTCCCTCTCAGGAAACTTAGTTGGTTTCCTTGGAACAGGAGGTTGCAGTGGCCACCTATATTAAAGCCCTACTTTGGAGTGCACATCTAGGAGTAGGAGGTGTACCAAAAGTTCTTCTACTGAAGCCATGTTGGGTGGAACTCTGTGTAAAAAAAGGTGGTATACACATCTTCTTTCACTCAAAGAGTAAGTTCCAGTTGGATTCCAAGTGTGATTGTTTTGTTGTCCCAGATGTTGTTCCTTGCCCTCCACACCCAGTCTCTAGGTTTGATACCTAAAGTTCCTTCTGTTGAGCCGGCTTTTATGGAGAAGAAGGTATCCTTATACCCTTTGGTGCCCATACTATCTGCGTTGCAATAAGTTGCAATTGAGAGTATCCTCCCAACAAAAGATTTGGCCTCTTTTTCAGATTCCTGTCCTTCTGATGCCTCTGTGACTAACAGATCTCAGCTGGAAATTACCATGCTGTTGCTTGTAAACAGGATCATGTCTAATTTTTGTTGCCTTTTGAAATTCATTTAGATTCTCAGAAGGTATCAAGTATGCTCTCTTAATACTGGTGCGGTGGGTAACTTTATGAGTTTAAAGATAGCTCATGGTCCTAATTTAGACCTTGAGACGTTTCATATGTGTTGGGTGTGTCCTCTTCCCTGATGATCTGTTATGACGTTAGGTGACCCAAACCATTTTCTATGCACAAGTTTTGCTTTTGTGATCAGTATACTGAGGTGCCAGATTTTCTGTTCCCAGTTATTCTAAGCGGGGCTGGTGGCATTGGCAACAAGTTAATGTCAACTTGCACTCCAACTTCTTAAAACTTTAAGAATACCCAATTAAGGGATTTTCCTCTCATTGACATTAGCATTTGAATTGAGGTGGGTTCTATCACTTCCATTACTTCTCCCATGGACCTTTCTCCCAATTTTTCCTTTGAGCTAGTAACATATAAGGATATTTTTAATTTGGAAAAAGCCAACCGTCTCCCACCCCATTCTGAGTATTACTTGGCATCCTTTTATGGTGCTTTTTTGAATAATCAATTTTCCGTTATATCTTTATACTGAACATAAGGACAAGGCGCTGGAGGTTTTGTTAGAGGATATGCTTCAGATGGGGTGGACATTCTAGAAGTCCTCCTCATTTCTTCCCCATAGTTTATGCTTAGAAAGCCAGTGAAACTCTGCGTTTGTGTGTGGAATATGGCCATTTGAATACCCTTACAGTGTATGACCCTTATCCCCTTCCCCTCAAACAGACCATCAGCCAGGCAATCGCAAAATCATGGGTGTTTTCATGGATTGACCTTGTGAATGTTTAGTAAAATCTAAGTGGCAGAGGATTAGGGGTAGCTTATGGGCACTCATACAACAAGGGTCATCCTTCAGTTCCGAGCAATGTCATTTGGTCAAAAAAAGCGCGCTTTCCACATTCCAGCACATGATGATGATGTTCTGGGAGATCTTTGGTTCATTTTTATGGTGGCATACATTGATGACATATAAATAAATCCTCCCACTCATGGACAGCATGCCTAGGACCTGGAGGAGGTTTTGGCTGCGCTGCAGAAGGCTAAACTTTACGTGAAGCCTTCCAAGTGCAGAGTTTCTCAAAAGATGAAGTCAACTTCTTAGATAACAGGTCCTGAAGGACTTGTACGCCATTCCCACTAGCAAGGTGGACGCCATTCTTGTGGCCCACCCCTACCATGCAGAAACAACTGTAGAGTTCCCTGATTGCCATTATTTTCTTGAGGTTTTCCCTGCCCTCTCACAATTGGTGGCGCCTCTTCATCCTCTGACAGGAAAAACGCTCTATTCGAATAGATGGAAGATTGCCAAAGCTGGTTTAAAGCCATGAAGGAAGTGGTTGTGGTGCACTCATTCTCAAGCATGCCAATGCGTCCTGGCCTTTTATAGTGGCATGTGATGCCTTTTTTGCCACGGTAGTGGCTGTTCTTATTCAAGACCATGATAGGTGGAACATCTGGCTATCTATGCCTCGCGCAAGTTCTCCACCTTAGACCAATTGTGGGCCATATATGGCAAGGAGCTTGCTGCTGTGGTGTGTGCTCTCACACACTGGCATTAGCTTCTCTAAGATTCTGGAATGAACTATTTGTTAGGACAAACACCAGGTCCTTATGCCTTTCAGGAAGCCACAGAATTTGATACATCGGTGGGACCAGATGTATCACGCCCTTTGTATCTTTAACTTCAAACGGAGTTTTTGTAGTGCCATGAATGCCCTTTTCGACCTGTTGAGTCATAATAACTCCTTGGTTCCTACTGTGGAGGAATCACAAAAGTAACCATTATGATTCCCCCTACTCAGATCTTAACTATTGCTCCTCCTGCAAATTCTGTTGTGGACTGGGCCTCAGATGGGCCTCTTGTCATGGTTAAAAAAATGAAATCAAAATTGGTACCAACGTTAAGGACAAAGCTGTATGTCAGGAGGCCAAAAAGATGAAGTTGGCAGCTCCCTGATTTCAAGCATACCATAGATCAACGCTAGGTTAAGGCGAAGTATGCTCAGGTTGGTCCTAAGGATGAAAGAGAAGTTCAGTCCTTTATAACATTAGGAGAGTTAAAACAAACTAGCTTTGAAATTAATAAAAATGGTTCAGTTTGGTTTCACAGTGAACGGGGTCTCAGAATCTGTTCATTTTTCGAAATTTCCAGCTTGGATCAGCCTCTCCTATGATCAATAACTTGTGCTTGGTCAATTACCAACTACAGTTTATTGCCAGATGGAAGGGTGCACCTATTGGTACATCTTGGCTTAGATTTGCTTCTTTTGATTGATTGTTTTCCCAAAATACCTTAAATACATTTTGTCAATACCAATCTCTCTTCTTGTTCAACTTCCCTTATAATAAACGCCCTCTCTAGTACACCATTTTTATACTTATGTTACATTGGACGATACTGTGCGCAGACCTCCTTGAGGAGGTCTCATGCAACATTAACCATTTAATATTAACTACTATAAATCTATCTGACCGTGCATTATTGCGCTGCCTAGGTTCCCTCCAACCTGGGGCGTCTATACACTACCATTCCAAGCACCGAGTGGTTCCATTTTGGTTATTCCCTTTAATGATAACCATCCTTGACCTAAGTTATTATAGCTTAAGCACCCTCTTCTAGTATTTAGTAACTTTAGTACTGATGACTAGTTCCCTAGCGTGGGCCCTGTGCACTATGAACTACCATGCTGAGAGCAGGAGAGTTATAAACACTCTCCTTACACCTCTGGTTTCTCAGATAATGGCAGGTCAAACATCCTGCTTGGAGGGACTAGAGCTGTTTGATCTTCTGGTGCTGCCAGCCCACAAGCAGACCCACTATCTGGTGAAGAGGGGTAAATACTGTTCAGGGTAGAGACAAGTCCCTCCACAATATTGCAATGAGGCTATCTGTGCTTATCTTGATCCCCCAGAAGATGGGACTCCCAGGCATTAAATAGTGCCTCATTCTGCTGAAGCAGTTCTTCAACTGGCCTGGTATCTCTAAGAATATTCCAGTTTTGATCACCAATTGCGTGAGGTGCACTTTAGCCAAACTTGATAGATCAGGTAAGAATGACCTCCTCCATCCTCTGCAGCAGTCTGAAGTCCTGTGGTCCTCAGTGTCCTTAAATTTTTTTGAGCTTCCCATTTCCAATGGGCTAATGAAAACATGGTGGTTAAGGACTGCTTTATCAAATTTTTCCTCTTTATCCCCTGTCTGTTAGCAATCACCTCCTAGAAAATGGCCTGTATCTTTGTTCACCATGTTTTCTCTATGTTCAACCTACCTCAGGAGGTAGTGAGCGACAGGAGACCCTGTTTTCTGCTTGTTTTAGTACCGCACCTATGGTCATCCTAAAGATCAAGATGTGCCTCTCCACCGCGTACCGCTCTAAGTCTGAAATCCTTATGGAGAAGGTCAACCTTATCCTTGAGCAGTATCTTTACTTTTATGCCTCTGCCGCTTATGATCCCTGGGCTTCTGACCTTCCCCTGGTGCAGTTTGCATACTACAACGCCACCCACTTGCCAATCAGCTTTTCACCCTATGAAGCCACCCTGGGTTTAATCCCTCATTTCTCATTAGCCCTTCCTTCGCCCAGAAGTCTCTTCTGCCGAGGACCATTTGCACCTGATCCAGAGTACACAAGCCCTGATTTGAGAACACTTGATCAAGGCAATTGGTGATCACAAGAAGTCCACGGATTGCAAATGCCTTCTTACCCATAAGATTAAGGTGGGTTCCTTAGTCAGCTAGAAACGCAGCACCTGCGTGAAAAGGTACCCTCCCAGAAGTTTGATATCAAAAACTCTGGAGCCCGTGTGGTGGAGAAATATTTAAATTATGGGACTATTGGGTTGACTCCCAACTCATTGGAAGCAACATCCTGTCTTATATGCTTCCAAGTTGTCCCCGTTAAGGGGAAAGAACCTGCTGTGACAGAGCCAATATTGGTATGGATCCAAAAAAGACCAAAGTCAACGCAATTCTGGCATCACAGAAATCTCGCTGTTTGGTCAGCACTTGGCTGCCCTGAAGGGATATCTTACTACAAGAACATTTGGGTCAGAACCTGTGATTATGCTCATTGTTGTGAGTTTGTTTAGCCCTTCCATGCATCACACCATGACATCCTCACCCTCCTCAGAAAGTTGCCGCTCTTTTGGCTATCAAATTACCAAAGGCCATAAGAACTTCATCTTCTTTCAAGTTCCTGGTGGTGGTGCTCCCTCTGAGAACATAGGGAAAGAATAATATAAATCCTGGGGTGCACACCTGCACCTCAACAGGAAAGAGCATCCTTTTAGGACTAAGAAGGGGGCCAAGAAGGCTGCTCCACCCTCAACACCCAGGGCTATCTATTCCATGTTGTAGATGAGAGATGGGTGATGACCTTTCTAAAGGTTGTCCCATTACCCCCTTGTCTCACCACCAAGAAGTTAGCGGTGAAGTTCAAGGGGGTGTGTCAGGAGGTGGTTTTGGCCAGAAGCCATCGCCTGCATGAAGTTTGCAGCCTCCCACCCTAACAGAAGGCATCCTCACCTAGTTTGGTTTTTCTAATAATAGTAAGATGATACCAAGTAAAATAAAGTCATTCAATTCTATAATAGATTCAAAAACTCCTCATTTTTCCTCTATGCCGCCAGAGAAGGCGAGCCCACCCCAATAAATTAGGATGTGCCAAGCCCATTTATCTAAAATAGGACCGCCCCTACCTTCCCTGGCCTTGGGTGAAAGCCACCAAATGTTGGAAGAATTGTTGCCAACTCGCTAATTGGAATCACGCTGCCAAAAAAATGTAAAAATAGTAAAAATCTGGACAGTCAGGTCAGATCTGAACTTGGTATTGAAAGCACGTTAGTGTGTCAATCCATATTTACTAAATCGAGAGGATATTACCAGGCATCAATGCACCTTTTACTTATTCCCCAAGCATATGGCTCATATGACAGCAGGCTCTAACAGGCCCTGCTGTCAGTCTACTCCTTTACTTTGTTTTTTAATAAACAAGAACTCTCAAAATCCCATATATTGAATCATTTTTAAAAAAATGGCTAGTCATGATACTCATCATGTTTCCATGTTACCAAGTCTGTGCAATGACTGGGCCATAGTGGCAATTGTAACTAAGTTGTTGCCTCATCTGTTTGAGTGTGGGTGTTGGTATGATGCTCACTTGAGCTGGTTCCCATCTTTTAATGCTTTGCGACATCACAATATTGTCCTTTTCTTTGAGGTTCTTCCCTCCCAGTTCACCAAGTTCCACGGCACCTCCACGAGTTCTTCCTATCCTGTTACCCAAGATTCTTCAACCCGCCTTTGGTGTCTGAAGATGCTGCCTCCTTAAAATCTTCTTTAATTACCCTTACTGCCGTATGGCTAAATGTGGGTTTATTGATAACATTCATTGTTAATTGCCAACCCTCAATTTTCCTCCTAAATAACTACAAGTTTTGTGGGCGGCTAACCCTTTGTATTCTTTCTTGTGTTTTGGGTGTCTACTCAGCCAAACTGGCAGACCAGTCTTAGTCTTATCAGCTGGTGTCATGACACATCAGCAATTGAGCTATAAGATCCTAATAAGGTAGTAGCAGTGACCACTCAAATTCTATATCCCTTACTTTTGTCACTATCTATTAGAAATCTTAGTTTTACATTAGCTTTGATGAAATTATGCCGATTGGAATAAAATTGTCAACATTCACCTAACTATAAGTTTTTTTACTATAATATAATTTAGCTACACTTGTGAAGTAATTGTCAGAGCTATTTAGCATATGAACGTCAAAAGTATCAGTTTAGCTCAGGTATGAAAGAAATCATTACTTCCATGTAGCTGTGGGGAATAGCTTACACCATATAACTGACTAATTTAAGCAATTTTGACGGCAAAGCATCTTGACTATTTTTAACCACACTGGCAAAGTGGCGTTTGTAACTGTTAAGTTATTAAAAAGGGATTATGGAACTTTCAGTGAAAATAAAAGATCTTTTTTATATTCCTCAAAATCCTTCCCATATCATCATTCTCTGTAGATGTCACACAATTAATACTAGGTTTCTTCTTAGGGTAGTTAGGCTGATATTGACCACTTTTATTCTCAGAGTATTTGAAAAATTTTCTTTCTCTTTGGTAACTAAATTGAATCCTAATTCAGATATTTTCAAAAAAAAACAAAAAACAACCGCTTGATTAAGCCAAATCTTACAAATTAAATGCAATTGACGCCTGCTGCCCCAGCTTAGAGTGGTGGTGCACCACCATCTGGCATTTTTCAGCCGCCGCTAAAGCGCGCCTGGGCTGGCTCTGCTAGCCCTCCCAACACTACCGGGCGTTATGTACCCCCTTGAGACTTGGCCCACCACCTCACAAGCTCCCAGGCGGTGCTCCAGAGCCCTTTGGTGCTCTCACGGAGCAATTTGCGTTTTGACCTTTAATTCAAATATGGGAATCTCTTCCCATACATGAGCATAACCATCATCAAGATGTCCATGGCAGTTTTTACGTCACTGGCTTTATTTACTTCCACCCCTTTAAGGGGTACTTTGATCTTGGCTTCCGTTTGGAAGCTGATGAAGTGGCAGCAGCCAAGCTGCAATTTATTTTTTTGAAAATACCCATCCCCACCATTCAAACCTGGCTCCCAGATGAGGCCACTTTGGTGATCCAGTCTTATGGGTTGCCCTCCCATCTCTCTGCTGAACGCTTGCCATGAGCTCACAGAGGGTTTAGCTATTTATGGTGCAGACCCCATGTTGCAGTTCATAAAACCAAATGGGGCAGATCATCTGGAAGGGCCTCACGCCTTTGCAACAATCCACCCATTTCATCATGATACCCATCTAGAAATTCCCCCCTGCACTGTGATCAGATCAACCCTTGATCACCTGTTCTGGGCATTCATCAAAAATGGCTGCGTCATTTGCCCCTTGTGCTTTGAGCTTGATCACTTGAAGTGCAAGTGCCCCACAGTTTCCACTTCCACTGCTTCCTCCACTCATCCCTCAGGCGTTGGGCCCACAGCCGTTTTGCTCCAATTTTTCAAATGGGGCTTGATCCTCCCACCCCCAAACTCAGGGCAATCTACCGCTGCTCCAAAAGCGGCAGCCAATCAAAAACAAAATATTTGATAATTTTGAATAACAATTTGACGGGATTGTGATATCCTGAGTCAATGGCTGAATTAGCTCAGCCGAGCTGCCATAGTCTACAGCACATGGCCAATCAGCTCCTGCCACTGCCCCAATTTTGGTGGCTGGCCCAGTGCTGGCTGAATCCAAACACTGAGGCTTGCAAATGGATTGATGAGGACAATCAATCGTACCATGTAAAACTGGATTTTGGAGGAGTTCTTTGTTGACCCTTCCAATTTGCGTCCCCACCATATTTTGCCCTCAAAACAGTTTTCTAATATATAAAATATCAATAAAATGGCAGTTGAGGCTGCAGATGCCCATGCCAACACCCTACTTTGCCAGAAACTTCATGGGGCGATGGAGCCCCTTGTTGAGGGTATTCCTATCCCCAGATTTCCCCACAATTTTGAGGGAAATGCAAAGTATGAAATTGAGGAGCTTGCTTTTGGTGAGAGCTGCGCTTGCATTGATGCAGCAAAAACTTCTCTTTTTGACCCCAATTATTCTGAAACCCACCAGCGCATCAAGTCAATCACTTGTGTGCCTGCTCTCATCACTTTCTCTGAGCATCAGCTTGCTCAATACATTGAGGCATTGGAAACTGCCAGCCTCATCAACAAAGAAAATCCACGATTATACCTCCTCATGCCCCATGTCGCTGATGCTCCTACCCCAATGTTGTCTGCCATGGTCCTCCAGCAAAAGCGGGCGCCAGACAAAAGTTCCCCCAAAGCTTCCTCACTTTCTTGTATGGCTTACTGGGCTGTTAGCTGAGGTGCCATATTAGGATTTTTTATTTCTAATAATCCCTCTGTTTGCCCATTTGCAAATAAAGATGCCTGGCGGCTCCCCCTTTTGGGTTGGGCACCACTAGTGCTAAAATATATACACAGAGTATTTGGAACAGACAAGGTTCTCAAGACCTCGCTTGCCATTAGATATAATGCAAACTTAAGACAAAAAAGAGTTGCCTTGATTGTTTGTCAGAATAGGTTGCAGTGAAATTCTGAAACATATGGTGCAAACAATAACAAAAATTAATAAAATTTTAATTCCGCAAAATTTGGGCAATTTAAAATATTGCATGTGAATCTATAAAAACACAAACTTACACCATTAGGCCAAGGTACGGTAAGCTTCATATGCCACTGGCCTCTTTACCCAGCGTGATTCAAAGGGCTGAACTCAAAAGCTGCAAAGACAACCCTGGATTACGCCTGCCTCTGGACGTCTGTGCTTCCCAACTCCACAGTTCTTTGTCAGTTTTTGTTTAGCCTGTTGCAACTTCCTGATCATAATATGCAAATGCCAATGCAGAAGTTCAGAACTTAGTTTTCCTCCCCTGCAAGCTATGCAGAAATGATAAATATATATAAATAAATTTATGAATTTATTCCCAGGTGAGAGTCCTGACATATGCGAAATAAGCTTTTAATGTGGAGGAAAAATGAATTAGATAGAATTTCAGGTGAGAAAAAAGAGAACACTCTCATCTGATAAAATGTACCCCATTAAGAGCTATGCAAACTATTAATAATTTAGGCGTTGAAGTCTAATGAAAGCTGGTGTCCCAGCAATCGCTAGCTGGTGAATTAAGAGCCTAAATTCCAATATTTTCTAGAAAAATATTTTGTTATATAAACTATTCCAAATTTCATTGACTCAACAATTATATCTCATTAAAGAAATGAGATCTCAACCATCAATGTAATTAACTTTTTATTTTAATCCTTAGGAAAGTCATGTACAATTACCAATCATTACATCACCCCATTAAAAATAGCAATGCTGGCCATTAGAACCAGGCTATTAATGAAGGGAATTGTGATCAAGCGATGTTCTATTGGGTGATTTTGTGGAAGGGAGAGCTTGAAGGAAAAAATGGAAATTCAGGTTTTCCAGAAAGCATCAACGTCCCCCTGGAGATTTCCTGCCAGGTAAAAGAGGCCTCAACCGCCAGAAGTCCAAATGACCACCTTAAACTTCCCATCCTCCTTGCCCAAAAGCCAAACTAGTACAGTGAAAAAGACTAGATGATCCATGACAGTGCTTGGGGCATTGTCACCAGACTGTCTTTCAGGCTGCCTGGTAAGCGCAACCTTCTAAGTAAAAGGTTGACCTGAAGTAATGTAATGGACAAGATTCCCAAGACCTCATTAATCATTTGACATAATGTAAAGTAGTCAGAAATAGAGTTTATTTGATTGTTTGGCAGGATAGCTTGCATCAAAATTCTGAAATGTCAGCACAAACAATACAAAAAGGTAAGTTTAGAACCATCAAGTTTAGGCGCTTTAAAAAGATCGCATGTGAAGCTAAAAAAAACACAGAATTTACACCATTAGGCCAAGGTGCGGTAAGCTTCATATGACACTGCGCCTCTGTCACCCAACAGGCTTCCCAGGGCTGTACTCAAAATCACAAAGCCAACCTTGTCTTATGCCTGCTTCTGGACATCCGTGCTTCCCTACTCCTTGTGTCCTGTTCAGTTTCTGTTTATCCTGTCACGACCTCCTGATTACAATATGAAAATGCCAACGCGGCATTTTATACTTGGTTTTCCTCCCCTGCCAGCCACGCAGAATTGATAAATTTAAATATTAGATATGAAAATGAGACTCATAAGTATGAGTCTTGAAATCTGAAAAATGAGCTTTTGTTTAAGAAAAACAAAATAGATAGGACTTCAGTTAAAAAAAGGGTGAATTTACCTTCAAATGATACAATGTAGACCAGCAAGAGCCACACTAATTTTTAGTAGTTTAGGATTTGAAAACTAACGAATGTAAGCATCCCAACAACTTCTAGCTAGTGTATTATAATTTTAAATCTCATTAAATTTTCCATAAAAAATATTATTTAAACCATCTTGAATTCAATTGATGATAATTATATCTCATTGGAGAATTGGGATTGCAATCATCAAAATAACAGAATTCCTAATTCCTAACCTTAGGAAAATCTTGTACATTCACCAGTCGTTATAGTAATAAGTTTTAGGCATGTTAAAATTGATGTTGCATCATTAGAGGTAACTCACCATCTGTGTTATGATGTGCCATCAATAGATGGGTATCATGACCAGATATATAATTTCTCATGAGGCTCAAAAGCATGGCAGAAAGCAATCTGAGCATCTTAATGACCTAGAACCTTGGATTTTATACAACAATTGAGCCTTATTGTAAAAATATCAGTAAATGCTAAAAACTACTTATCTAATGAAAAATATAGTAGGGAATGCACTTTTTTGTCCTATTATAAGCTATGCTTCACCAAACTCATTAATGATAGTTTTTTTGTCATTAGTGTAAGGCTTGAAAGCCTCACAGATCTTTGCATTATTAATTCTTGGCTCTTTATAAACTAAAAATCATTAGCATGGCATTTTTGAACTTTTCATTTGCATTCCCCATAGTTATTTTGAACAGCTATATAAAGGTGCAGACGTTTCGCTTCTTTTGAAAATTTTCAGGATAATAGAGTTGACTTTCTGGTAATTTTCGGCATAAGTCCCTGTTGAGGGAGCTATGAACCTGCCAAGCAATAATTATCAGCAGTTGGTGATTGGAAGTTACAGGAGTTAGGGACGCTGAGGTAGCACAATCCTTGGTTTCCTAAAAAACTTTTGGTTTAAATACTAAATCTAGTTGGTAAAGCAAAGACAGTTGTCATGATGGGCGCAAACGCCAACTCATAGCTTTTGTTTTTGGTTTCTTTGGATTAACATCTGAGACACTAAAACCTCTATCCAATGGATAAACCCCATTATGTCCTTGTATACATTTACATGATTAATTATTAGATTTATGCTGACTTAGTTATCAAGCTAATAAATTTTTTGGCTCTCTTCTTTGAGCCTTTTTCAGTATGCTAAAGTTATTGATTTGAATCTAAAAGGCGAGAATTCTACAAATTTTCTGCCCTTGAGATTGGGCTAGGATATGAAAAGAGTCAATCTCCAAGTGGAGGTGAGAGATAAAGGGTACCAATCCCTACATTTTATGATCTAGGCCGTCAAGGAAGTGGCTTTATTCTTAGTAATAGGTGAAATTTCCATAGCCCAGCATATGTGATTTAATAAGATATCTAAAAGCTGATTAATGTGGCTTTATATCTTGTTCCTCAGTGGATAAAAGTATTAAGAATAATTCTGCTGGACTTTAGGGTCTGCTGCTTCAGCGCATATGGCATCAAGGTCCATCGTCCAGAAACAAGTGTATAGGTCTACAGAATTTGCCACCTGTAGTGGGCATCAAAAATGTTGAGATTGAATTTTTAACGCTACATCCCAATGGCACAGGTATATTTGCACTCAACAACTGGTATTTTGTATGAAGGCAGAAACCTGAAATAAAGGGAAACAATCCAGAAGTTGTTGCAACAAGATTTTATAAACACTAAGTAGAACACACCATAGTTTTCTACTGACATTGATTTGGGGACTAGCTGTAGTGGTGCTATTTTCAGTCATTCTAAACAATATACACCTATAAGAATATCTATATTTCTTTGAAAATTGTAAAGTATTTTATTAAAAACCTTTTAAAGACACTATACTATAGGGTTGGTTCCTCACATATGGTAGAAAACCCCTTGAAAATCTCCTAGATATAAATAACTAATACCAGTACTGATGATTTAGCCATCCAGTATAATCAATTCCAAATATCATGACCATTGATAAAAATGATTTAATAAAATCCAAATCACTTTTATAGGCTTCAAAGAGCCTAACATTTCTGTTGATAGAGGCCGTTATATAAACCCTGACCATCAAAATAACTTGCCAGCCAGCATGACATCAGATGACCTAAAAATATAAATACTGGTCCAGGCAATAATGCGCACAATGGGGCAGATGATTTTTCAGAATGACCCATTTCATACCTTTGGTTTTGGTTGCAAATGATGGTAGAATTACAAAAAAACTGTTCAAAGAGAGTTTCAATTCTATGAAGCAAGCGATGTTATTGTTGCCAAAAAAAGAAGCAAATAAATTTGTAATCTCCATTAACCAAAATAATGTACCCAAGCAGCTGCAACAGCCACAATGGACATGATAATAGAAAGAGCAAACAGTTCAGCAGCCACGCGGTCACAAAAAGACCAAAGCTCATATAATTTAATAAAGAAGCCCAGAAAATCCTGAAGGATCATATAAATGGACCTATGGGTCTGACTCTAATCATCAAATGTACAATTACACTGTGAGAAAATAAATATGTTATAGATCAAGTCCTTACTTTGCTCACCCCTATTTCCAATTACTATAAATACTTCCTATGGCCTCATTAATAAAGTAATGGCTTTCAAAGGATCTGATTTTGTTTCTAATAATTTTATTTTGGTGCTAATAACGCCAGATACAGTTATATTGTTATAAAATTTGAACTCGTCTTTCTGTTGTATGCAGAGTTTGTGAGATTACAGTGTGCTCTGGAGTAGCCCCCATTATGTACAATTCTAAGGCTTCTATATAACATTACAATTGAAACTATGAGAGAAAGTACAATGTATACAAGAAGTAAACCCTCTGATTCGCCTTTGGTTTTATTTTAAACAAATAAAAAATTTATTGTCAGTGGCTCAGCTCCAAACATCAGCATCCCCTAAGCATATGGGACGCTTTGGCAATAGCTGGTGCTAACTATAGGGGCACCACTATGAAACTGAGGAGATTTCTATAACGATGCCATGGACTTGTATCATGGAGAAGACCTTCCAGAAATTTGACCTTGAAGAGTATATACTAGATGATTTCAAAAATGAAGATGCATATAGCTACCTTGACTATTGAGTTAAGAAAAGTCAGATTATAATTAGTACAGTAAAGACCTGGGGAGTTGGATAAGACCTAAGAGAGTAATAAGTTGGTTTCCTTGAAGAGTGAGAATAAAAAAAACTGTAAAAAGGCTTTTAAATTAATTTTTACCAAGCTGGAAAGCCACAATGATCAGTTGTATCACCTGAAGGAGGACGTGGACACTATGCAAGTGGACGTCTACCAACTCTCAGACCGTTACCTACTTTGTGAGGGCGCACCACTAGTACCACCACGCCAGCAATGGTGGTACAATAAACACTTTAAATTAAACCTGAAGAAGATCCCAATTTGTGCCGAAATATAAAACTAAGGTTGCTCCTGATGAGGTAATTATAACCAGGTTTATTCAGTTATATGAAAACAGCATAAACGGAGCTTGTGATAAGAAGAAAGCTCACCATATACAAGGATGTACTAGATGATAAGCACAGGAGGTGCTTTGAGATAAAATTTGCCCACATAACATTTTAACTAAAGTTAAAGAGATTCTTGTTGCTAAGCTGTAAGTGCATAGAACATGAAAAATATGAAGAAAGGCTTTCTCACCGAGAATGGAGAAAGTAAAATCTTTTATGGGCTAAAGAAACCAGTTTTAATACAAGACACAACATCTTTGTATGACTTGAGCCTTAAACCTAGTCACCACGAAAATTGTCGTTCTTAGTTACTGGAATCACACCTTAAACTCCTGATGCACATGACTCAGGCCGTGAAACCTGCTGAATATCTAAACATCATTAAGGAGGCCTTGATTGACGTTAAAGCCACTTACAAGACAGAGTCAAGACACCCTAACCATCAAAATCATCAGCAATGCTGCCCAAAATAAAAATGCTTTTAAGTTTCTCACATTCACAATGATAAACATAATGTAAGGCTTGTTGGCCAGTTAAACAGAAGAACCCAAATTCCGTCAAGTTTATAAGCAACGATTGTAACCAAGAAGGACACTTCTGGAGCTACTGCCCTAAGTCAAAAGAATATTGAAAGACTAAACTAAAGAGGAGGTGGAAAAATCAGTCAAATGGGTCGTAGACTACATCAACAGAATTGATGACAAGGATCCTGGTTCACTGGTTGATTCAGGATACTCTGTCATTAAAGATCTAAGTAAAGTAGTTGTTCCCAATTCCGCAGACCTAGCCAAGCGAGGTTTGAGCCTGCTAAAAAGTCTTACTTGGCACAGGCTCTTAAGCCAACTCAGATCATTGAGAGTATCATGGATGGAGAGAATCCCATGAATACACGTTTAAGAAGAGTTTAGTCAAAGATTGCAAGTCACTTAAGGCTTGTAAGAAGTCCTACATTCCTGAGGAGTTAAGCGGATTCGGTCATCTAGTCAGTTACATTGTTACTGCAGACTTGACTATTGGTAAGAGCATTGCAAAAGAGTGGTCACCATCCATAAAGTCAAAGTTTTAGCAGTACTAGACACCGGCGCTCCAGTTAGCATTATGTCTTCCAAGATCAATAAGAGATTAAATTTGCTTTGGACATCATTTATCAATCCAGTTTTCAAAACTTCCAGAAATGAGTCGACTAAAGCACTAGGAGTCTAAACCAAATACTCTCTTGCAATCTAGATGAATTTTCTTGTCTGATACGTCTGTGGTGCTTGAAATTACCATTAAAATTTCCTCATATTAACCCTTGTTCTTAATTAAGTCTGGAGTTATCGTTGATTATAATCAGAGTTCATTCAGTTTTCTCAACTACCAGATGTCACTTGTATGCCAAGACAAAAAGAAGAAAAAGTGAAAGAAGAGAGTAAGCCTAGTTAAAACATAGCACTAGTTTATCCAATCAGCTAGCCCTGAAGACCAAGGGAACAAAGCAGCTACTGTATACCATAGAACCAAAGTATGGTTTACACTTGTACGCCATCAAAAAGATAAGGCTATTGCCTGAAGAACAAAAAGTCATGTTGGCCAGCATCAGCATCAATATACCTGAACATACATTGCTCAAAAGTTACTGTCCTGAAGGAGTTAGAGAACCAGAACCTAGAATGATGCCTGGATTCTACAATTCTACCTACCAAGGAGAAGTCAAAGTCATCTTTGGAAACATCGTCAAGAATCCTTTTAAAATAAAGAAGGGCCAAACCATTGCTAAAGCGAAGATATAACACTACGATGACGTTGAGTCAGTTTAAGTCATCACTAATATTGAAAAGAACGGGCTCAAGGAGCCTATCACACAGGAAGAATGTGAGCTAAATAAACTTTTGGACGAATATCCGGAAATTTCATTAGCAGCCAAAGGATTATGGCTTGTGCAAGGGAGGAGTTCACAGGATTGAAACTGAGAGCTCCATTCCCTTCCAATCAAAGCCATATTGACATTACAAGAGTGGTGAAGAAGTCGTCTTAAAGGAATTATAGAAGATTATGCGTGCAGGCTTGATACGCCCTTCCAAGTCTCCCTGAGCGCCGCATCTAAGCTGGTCATAAAGTAGGATGGGACTCACCGCACAGTCAAAGATTACTAAATATTGAATGCCCTGACAAAGAGGGTTCTTATCGGCTATAAACATCTACAATGCCTTGAAAGATCTTAATGATTGTCTACTTCACAGCCATAGACTTTTAAAGTGGTATTAGCAGATGGAACTTTTACCAAAAGATCAGGATAATTATGCTCCTATCATGATTTTAGTGCCTGTTCAATTGTCTCATATGCCACAGGGCTTGTACAATGCCCAGCTACGTTTAAAATATTGTGGATCAGATTTTTGTGATTAGAGGATGTCAAGTGTGCTTCCTTAATTGGGAAATATCATGGTGTTTAGCAAGACGTTTGATGAGCACTTGTTAAACCTAAAGGATGTTTTAGCCCGGTTAAGAGAGAACTTTAAGATTAAGAGAAGTAACTTCTTGTTCCTGAAGAATCAGTTGAAATTTCTCATTCATGAAGATGGTTGGAAAATCAAGCCCCATAAGGTAAGGTTGAAGCCATCGCTAAGGCAAGTTTCCCCAATTTCATAAGAGTTTTTTAAGTGTTCTTGAGTATAGTGGGCTACTACTGCCAATTTGTGCCAAATTTTGCGGACATCATTGAGCTTCTCATTCACCTACTCAACAAATGAGTACTCTTCTGTTGGTAACAAAAGCAAGAAAATGCTTATAAAGCTAAAGCAGAAGCTAATGTAAGTTCCAATCTTGATATTACCAGATTTTGCAAAGCTTTCTACATTTATACAGACGTCAGATATGTGGGTATGGGCGCCATACTAGCGCAATTAGACAAAGAGTGAGTAGAACATTTAATCAACTCTTCTCAAAGACATTCATAGAGCAGAGCGCAACCACATGGTTATGGAGTGTGAGTGCCTAATTGTGACCAAAAAATCTTTTCATTTCTGGCCTTAAATTTATGGCGTACACTTCAGTAGATTATGGATAACACCTCTTTGAGATGGTTAAAAACATGAAGGATCCAGACGTAAGACTAAAAAATGGGCTATACAGTTGCAATTCTACAGCTTTGACATCCTGCATTTGGAAGGAGAGAAGCACATAAAAATGGATATCTTTTTTCATCTGCTCGTCTTCTATTTGCAAGACCATGAGAGTGATAGAATCTATGAGCTAATAGGAAACCACAAGGTGTAATGGAAAGAAGATGATGATGCAGTAAAGAAGATTCTGAAGTGTTGTTACAGAGTTACAAGGTTTCAGGATGGACAGCTAGAGAATCAAGTATAGTAGAGATGGTTTATCTTACATGAAGCCAAGCTGAAAGATGGCGCTAATTATGCAAAGACACCGCCTAGTAGGCCACGGGCAGTTCTAGAAGACGTACCAGCATCTCAAGGAGAGATTAACTGAAGGCCATGTTAATCAATACCGGGCAGGCTTTGGAGCTCTGTGATAAATGCTCCCAATATAAGCCTCTATAAGCAATTCTGTTTTCAGCCTGTTCTCCCAAGCATACCATTTCACAATGTTTCCATCAACGTTGTCAAGCCACTCCCAAAGTCATTATTGGAAATCAGTTTACTTTTTGTATAAAGATTACTTCACCAATTGTACAAGATTGGTTGCAGTCAAGGAGTTAACCGTTAAAGTTACCACAAGGCCACTACCGTTAGGCCATTACATGCCACAGATGTCATCAGATACTCTTTTTTCACCAATGGATTGAACTCTATTTTAGATGTTACTGAAACTTGATGGACTTAATAGAATTCAAATTACGGCTCACCAAGCCATAAATCATATCATCTACCAACAGAAGCGTGGAATGAGTCAATGGAACCCTCATTTCAATTTTGAAGAAGATTGCAGTTTACCACATATCTAAATGGGACATCTGTTGCCATCAGCCTTGTTCTCTTACCAGATAAGCTACAACAAACTATAGGTATGTTTTCCTTCAAGGCGTTATACAGAAAAGAAGCCGCCTTACCAGATTTGTTATCTCCAGTGATGGATGTAGATAGGAAGAATTCACATCCTAGAAGATACCAGTAATAGTCAGTGGAGGAGTTAGTTAGGATTCATCTGAATGTCAGCACCAACATAATGAATTCAATCAAGTAGAGCACTGAAGAGGGTGAGCAAAGATCAAAGTTACATATTTAAGTGGGACAGCATGTGTATTCTATCACATGTGTGGAGGACAACCTGAGAAGTTACAGGTTGTTTAAATAGAATCTGCAACCTTTGTCATGAGAAGAGGAACCCTATATCCAATTAGGATGACACCATCTAAATTACTATAACCAAGTCCAAGCCCGGCACTTGAAGTCTTTTCCTATGACTCATCTTAAGAAGGGTAATGTTGGGAAATGCCCAATGTATGGGATCTGTTTTCTCAGACTATAGAAGAAACCCCTTAAAACCTTCAGTTTAACAATAGTACTGGTACTAATGATCTAGCTGACCAGTATGAAAATCAAGTCCAAACTGATACAACCAGCAAGCAAAATGATATATGATAATGTAAAGCCCTTTTTATAAGCCAAAAAGGGCCTAGTTTCTGTCAACAAAGGCTATTATATACCCTCTAACCGCTGAAATTATCCAACAGCTACTAGCATGACGTCAGAGGGCCTTAAAGTATTATTATTAGTTCAGGCAACTATGTATGTGATGGTGCAGATGAAGCCTTGGAGGACTATTTTCTATAACTATGTGTTTGACTGTTAATGATGAGAGAATTAGTAAAAACCCATCTGAAGAAATTTACCTACTTTTATAGAAAGCTGAGTGATGCCAATTTTACAAAAACAGAAAGTGAATAAATTTGCAAGCCCCAACAATTAAAATTTGATGTACTCAAAAAGCTGCAACCGCCACAAGGATCACAAGAGTACCAGGAGCAAACAATTCAGCAGCCATGCAGTCACAAGCAGGTTAGAGATCCATATAATTTAAGAAGCTTATAGATTTAAGAGGATCAAAGAAATGATTTTCGAAGGGCCTGAAACTAATCACTGAATGCACAAATTCATTGTGAGAAAAACTTGATTTGTATTAACTAAATCCTTACTTTGGACACTCCTATATACAAATACTAAAACCTTTTTCATGGTTTATCAATATGATACGTCTTTCACAGAATCTGCTTTTATTATTGTCATTTTTACTTGCTGCTAGTAACGCCAAATAAAAGTTATATTGCTAAAAAAAGTTGGAGTTACCCTTCCTGAAGCTTGAAGAGGTTGAGAGAGTTCCAGTTTGCTCTGGATTAGCCATCGTTAGGCAAAATTTCAAGGCTTCAACATGGTTGGACATGCTTATAACTATGTAAAAGAAGTCCTATGTACGCAAGAAGTAGACCCTCTGATTCTCCTGTTAATGCTTCTGTGAACAAAAAAACTTATTGTCAGTGGATCACCCCAGACATCAGCCCCTTGAGCAAGTGGGCCACTTTGGCAATAAAACTATTAATAATTCTATGTTCCTATAGTTAAAACTACTTGGTAACTAAGTTTCACTTAAGAAGATTGAACATTTTCACAAATATTATAGAATGATAGTAAAATTCCTATTGGGGGTGAGACATCATAAATAGCTGAGTATATAGTAGACCAAAAATAATGGTTTCAAACCAATTTAGGGGCATATTAAAGAATAGTAAAATGAATTATCTAAATCTAAAAGTCCCAGGACTGAGGTACATTGATAATAATAAATAATTCATTTGGGATATAGCGCTGGAGGAATGGTAAGGGAATAATTGTAACTTGATAAACTAGCTTAATTGAAAGGTCTCTAATAGAAACTATAGTAACATTTTAGTTTCCAGTGTGTCCCAATAAAGTTATGGTAATATATGGTAACTTTAAGTTGGCATATAGGCAAGATAAATGAGGCTTTGGTCTAATTATCAGTTAATATGTATAATAAATAAGTATAGGGTTTGTTTGATTGGTTTGTTAGACCAAATAACAACATTTCATTTCCCAAAAAGTTGTAAGTGGTGGTCAAAAAGTGATCATCATATTTCTTTAGGAACTTTTTACCTTTTCTCTATGTCCACCGGCTAGCTCTTTCCTTCTAGCTTTTCCACTAGGACTACCAAAAGGTTGTCTTAAATTAAAACCTTGTAAGCCTACAAAATTGTTGTTGAAACCAAACTGAGACAAGTACAAATGGGGAAACAGGCTACAAAGCTTAGAGTTGGAAAGTGTTATTTTTAATAAAATAAAGAAGGGGCTAAAACTATCAGGATGGCTTATACTTGCTAAACAACCTCATTATGTTCTCTAAGATAACAAATTTACGTTATAATTATAAATATATCCTTGCTCGAATGAAGCTCTTTATTTATAGTGAATCTGGGGCATCGCGTCTATAGAGGCCCTTTTTGGACTGATACGCAGGATCTTCCATCTCCTAGGGTATGGTAAAGATTTGTGATGACTCTTTCCTGTTAATTTCACACTTCCTAAGTCTCCAAGGTAATCAATTTTATCTTTTAATCATTATGGCATAGGTGATATCTTTTCTTTATGTTTTGACTTTCAGGTTAACATCTTGATGGATTTTCTCTACTAATGAGTCATATGGGAGAGATAGTTTAATTATAACTATAAATGAATCATCATTATTTGATTGAAGCAGTATGATAATGCCTACCTCAAGATCCTGTTAGAGTGGTACATAAGTTTATAGGAATTTTCCACAGCCAATGATTGTAATCAGATAATTTCATTTTCTAAAACTCTTAAGAATACTTGGATGTTTTGGGAGTGGTTTATATATTACATAGGTGAGGGCTAGTTAGTAGAGAAGTCTCCCTATCATAAAGTGATTACTAGTGAACATCTTTATCACTCTTTTGTATAAAAACCTAATATGAAAACTGCTTAAAAGAAGATGATTTAACCACAATGGGTCAGAAGTAGCCACCTTTTTGAGTATTGAAAGATACACACAGTTCACTCTCTTAACTTACATTAGTGGTGGATTTAGGTGCTTAAGAAACTTTTGGTGGGTATCTATAGGGTTGTCAATTCTTGCACCACATCTAAAGTGAAGTATAATATAGACAGGTATACACTCAGACTACAGTTGGATAAATTTGTGCCAATATAGGAACAATTCAGCGCTTGACTGGTGGCCGTTGGTTCTGATATAGCTTCCATCCACTAGGTGATGTGGTCCACAGCCAATAAATATGTAGAAAAGGCCATGTACACCTGTTGTCAGTGGCCCTATAACATTTATATTTACAATGTGTAAAAAGTAGATGAAGGAGCGACCACTTATAGTGGAACCTTAGATTTGGTTTATCATGGTGTTGACATGTTAGGCAGGCATCTATGACGTTTTAAATTAGATCTCGCATGACATCCAAAAATAATGAGACTTTGGTAATTGGTAAGTTTTCTGTAATGCCCTTAACCAGTTGTATTATGACCTTCCAAAAACATTTTGTTTAATTAGAGGTCAGAAATAGGATAGCCACTTCTTTTTTATTAGTTTGTATAGCGATTCATGGATGTTTGTGTGTTAAGTTCCTTTTGTTTGATTTTTATTCTATACTTCCATAGTTTCCATTGCCCATAAATCAGATTGCATATAAGATTATATGCTTGACCCTTCTCACCAGTTAGTAATTTCATTAAGACTAACTTTGAGAGACCATTGGCGTTTTAGTGCATTGCGCCTAAATGATGAACACTTGAGAAGTCATAATTTTGTAAAATAAAGACTTTGAGCCAACTTTCTGTTAGAGTCTTGCATCCGCTATAGCCATAAAAGAGATGTGTGATTTGCTATAATGGTAAATTGTTATAGAAAAAAATGTTCAGAATTTTTGATGAAATGATTTATAGCTAGCCACATGCACTTGGTGACAATTTAATTTTTTCAGCTTTTAACATCGTTTTACTAAGATAAGCAATTGTATTGTATACAAGGTATCATCATGTTGAGTTAAATATGCATAACTGCAACATTGCTCACA
This sequence comes from Massospora cicadina, assembly GCA_022478985.1. Taxonomy (NCBI): domain Eukaryota; kingdom Fungi; phylum Entomophthoromycota; class Entomophthoromycetes; order Entomophthorales; family Entomophthoraceae; genus Massospora; species Massospora cicadina. Next base: position 36,146 of record JAKSZP010018877.1, on the reverse strand, counting down.
TATGTGAACAGGAGAAAAGGCTTTTTTAACTTCAGATAAATTAGCACTGGTTCCTGGTTAAGTTAAGCAGTAAGACTTCAAAGGGCTGTTGTTGTGCTAACTCCCATTAAAAATACATCTTGTTATAATCCAGGCTTTACTAAAATGTGACATTGCTCTTATATTTTATAGTCATAAGCAAGTCAGGCCATGACCCCAATGAAATATATAAAAAATAACTGATGTTGATCCTGATGAGTTAAGTACAGTCAAAAACCATGGGAGATGTGGCCCAATCAAATTAAAAATAGTATGCATCCAAACTTGATTACATTGACGCCAGCATTAAATCCTAAAATTAACAAAATTTAGGCTACCACTCCAATTGAAGGAATTTGGCTGCGGTTATCTAAAAAGTAAATAATTTACCATTGACAACTATTACTGAATAAGTTCTCAATTAAGCAAGTGTTTTACTAGCGACCAATCAGCACAAAAAACCTAACAAATTATTTTATAAGTATCTCCCTTCACAATATTCGTTAGTTTAATTCTAATTAATGGATGAAAGTGTTTTAATTCAGTTTAGCGTTTTTTGGCCTAGTATTTTGTTATGAGTTTATATAATGAGGCCGCGGATGCTACAGGACTGGCACTACACTTAGAAATATGTAGACTTGCACTCCTTATGTTGAACATATGCATAACCCATGCTAGTATAATCTACCTGTCAAGTGAACTATGTGTGGTGTTGACCATATCTAAAGTTCTGCAAGACTCTTACCTGGGCTTGCGTTTTGGATTTCCTTCTCTATAGTCTGTCAAGTCACCTTATAGAAGCAAACAATGATTCTAAAAACATAAATTTTATCTCTGTCTCTTGAACATATTGTAAACCCTTAGCCTGCAACCCTCTCCACCTGGTACACCAACACCACCACTGTGTGTTAATGGTATTATTTTCATTCTCTTTGCGCTGCTGGAAGTCACCGCTATTTTGCACCTACTGTTCAATCTCTCACAAATTGTCAAACCCCTCTTGCAAAGAACTACGCCTGATCATCCTTGAATTACACTGAGGCTGACCTTCTCTGCAACGCCTGAAACAACTTCGCCTCCAAGCGCTTTTCAACATGCCATTAGTATCTCTCAACCCCTACATAAGCTAGTGGATGCGCACATCTCCATCTTACCCGCCAGTTTAGCTGCTTGGACAGTGAGACTTTTTTATAAATCAACCCAATTTACTTTCTTCATTGGATGAGTACGTTTACTCATTTCACTGAAAGGCCACCCCTGAAAGATACTTAATGTGGCTGTTCTGCGTTACTATCCCTATACAAGGTTACTTCAATACCTTAATACGCTGCTCAATTTTATTTTATAATCAAGTCTTCTCAAGCTTCTCTTACCCAACCTAACCATATTTTTGGCAATATTTGGGGCCAAATATTTTGAGAGCTACTTATGCTACTTATCTTACTACGTTGGAAAAAGAAACATTCCTGGAATCCCAGGTTAAGCACTAAATGTCTTTTTCGTATACCAGAGAAATCCCATCATCAAGTTCTGTCTTACGTAACCAATGCACCTCTTCTCCTAGTGGAGCCTAACTCCACTTAAAACCACATCATATGTACCTGAAATCGTCAACACCCCAGTAGGAGCTTCTGAGGTCTGTAGCATTGAAGGAGCAAAGAAAATTACAATTTGTTCTCAAGTCCTAAACGTCTCATAAACTTAAATAAAATGATCTAACTCTTCCTCTTTGTCATGGGACCTGCTGATTATTGTAAGACTTGGTTTACAATAAGGTTGTGTAATAAATCATTGAAAAAGCCAAGAATGTCAATGGCATAGCAGTTCAGATTACTAGTAGGAGGGATGCCCTATTATTTTTGTGAGGGAAATGAAAATTAAAGAGCATACCAAAGGCTTTATAGAAAACCAGATGTCTGCAATGAGGGAAGCCGCTGGTCTTGATGGGGCAATCCCAAGAACAGTGGAGGCTAGAAAAATGACCAATCCTCCTGAGTTGGAAAGTTGTTGATCTTTAGCTCATTTATTATATTTTCTGGCTCACTTTCATAAAAATTTAAGTCCTGAAAATTGGTGATAATCTATGGTTTGGAAAATTTCTGATCAGGTTTGTAAAGTAAATCAAACCTATTTGTTTAAAATGTTTGGTGGCCTTGGGCATCATCTCTCGCCTATTGAGGTGTTTCATGATTGGTTAAGGGTTGGAAATTCATCAGGACGGAAGATCAATTTTATAAAACTAAATTGGGCTGGATGGCTACGGAAAGATGGATGGATAATCCAGAGCTTGGTTTCTACCTTGCAGTTGTGAGGATGAATGATCCTTGCCCCCAAATGATTAATCAAATTTGGCAGAGTCCAAGGCCTCATTTCGCCCAGATTGCGCCAAACTACTGGTAGAATGGTGGGGCAAATTAGTCTAAACTTTCTGACTATCTTGAGAAAATGACGGCGGAAATGTAGATTGTCCACTTAATATCAAAAATGTTGGGTTTTGACCCATTTTCAAAAGTCAGTCCTTCAAATATGCTTTGTAGGTTAAAATATAGGATAAATTTATTAAATAAATTATAAGATAGAAGTTAAAAATCACTCCTTCATTAGAATATTTATGACCCTTTTTAGGGTCAATAATAAAATAATATAAATAAAAGTTGATATTGTGATATTAATTAAGGAGATATCAGATCAATCATAATACTAAATAAAGGATATTAAAACAAGGTTGTTACAAAGCACATAATAAGTTTGGATAGGAATAATTTTATCCCAATTCAGATAGGACATCATCATATAAAGATCTAGACCCTTTGGTGAATTATTATTGTATCCTATTAGGTTTTTAGAATAATACCCTGTTACTTGGCCTTAAGGAAAGTGTCAAGGTTTACCCCAGGATAAGGCTTAACTTCAAAAGGGTAAAATCCCAACAGATCCCTCCCAAGCCTTGTCCTAGGGGGAACCTCTTCACCAGTGTCAAGAAGATGAGGAACACAAGAGGCATCAGAAACTGACGGAGTATTCTAATGTCAAATAGTTTTTCTAATTTGGATAAATTTGTTTAACACCAGGAGAAGATAGCATTAGTTTTTTAGTTTAAAATGTACATCTTAAAATATTTAGGTTGTCTTGACAGATAATTTGGTCTGATAGTAGCTTAAGTTGATTGTCCAGCCAATTGAAATAGTATAACGGTAGAATATTGTACAGCGGCCAAATTAATGTTGTTAAAATCTAGTCAGTCTATATGTGAGGCTTTGAAACATTCCAATTATTCAAAGTTTGGGATAGTCATCTTTTGAAAATGGACAATTAAGCTTTAGACTATTGAAAAATGGGATGATCTCACATAGTGGTAAGATGATAGTAATAATAATGTTATAATGTTAGCATATAAAAATAAAATAAAAAATCAAAAAATAATATCAGCATGTCCAAAGTTAGAGATGCTCTATTCATAAAGATAATGGTGTGCAAATTATAGTTTCAAAGAGCTGAGAAGCCAGTCAACGCTGTTGATTGGATTAGATTTGAAGGTATAAATGCTACATCCTTAATTTTAAGAGCATCAAGAGTTGGATTAGGCGGATTGGTTATTAAATAATTTGATTTAGAGTGTGAACCAGGTGTATTAACTTTCATATAAAGATCCTTAATTATACTATTAAGTTTTTGATTGAAATTGGCCCAAATATTATTGGACTTATTGTATTTGGATAATAGATTACATGATTTGGCCTTTAAATCGATTTTTAGACAATAATCCTCCTCTGAAGGTTGTTTTTTAAGTTTTATGGGATCCAACATCTATACAGGTGGAGTTTCTCCATAAAATTAGGTTTAGATGAGTAGCCACAATTTCAGCTGATTGTAAAGAATTATCAAATTGGAAACATTAGGCAGAATTAGAACTATCATTGTTCTTAATGGTTAGATCAGGGGGTATGGATTTTTAAATCAAATAGATGGCTAAATTCATGAGTTATACTAATATTAGGGACTAAATTGGGTGATTTTGACTCTTCAGCCACAAGGGGATTACCTAAATTGTAAATATAGAATGAATAATTATTAAAGTGTTGGGGATCAAGAGATTTAATGGGAAAATAAGTTTTGACTTTTGTATCTTTGGACAGATTATTAGTCTCATCCATGGCCGGATTTTCAAGTAAGGTTGATTTATCTATCGTGGAGTTAATTCCTCCTCATTAATTTAATTTTTTAACAAAATATTAGTCTCATCCAATGTTAGGATTCCAACTGAGGTTAATTGATCCATTTAAGGGTTCATTACCATTATTAATTTGAAATTTGGGTAGATTATTAGTCTCATCCAGCACTTAATCCTTAGTTGAGGGGGATATATTCATCTTAACTGGTTTACTTAAATTTTTTGAATCTTGGCAAGCTTAATTGGCAGAATTGGCAAAAATTGTTGTTTTGTGCCTTTTGAATTATATTAATTTCCATTTACAACTATCAGCACGCTCAATGATATCTCTTAATATATTAAGTCTTCTTGAGTACTGCCTATTGTCAGTCTTATGAGGAATTTTTAAGAGGTGAATAATAGCTGCACAAATAAGCTCCTCTATTTTGGTTCTCAGTACACTGGTAAACTTGTGCCCAATTGATGGAACTTAATTTAATAGGCACAAGGTTTTCAAGTCTTCTTGAGCTTGGAAAGTTGTTTATGAAGCTGATTTGGCTCTTCTTGGAATCTCAGGTATAATTTGATTTAGTTACCATGGTTGAAGTTTTGATTATCATGGTGAGACTCAGAAGTGACCTGGCAGAAAGCACCAGTGTTGGGTTTTGAAACGTTTTCAGAAGTCAGGCCTTTGGAGTTTGCTTTGTAGGCCAACATATAGGATGAATTAATAAATTAATTATAAGATAGAAGTTAAAAGTCACTCCTTCATTAGAATATTTATGACACTTTTTAGGGTCATTAATAAAATAAAATAAAATAAAAGTTGATATTGTGATATCAATTAAGGAGATATCAGATCAATCATAATACTAAATAAAGGATATTAAAACAAGGTTGTTACAAAGCACATGATAAGTTTGGATAGGAATGATTTTATCCCAATTTAGATAGGAAATCATCCTATAAAGATCTAGACCCTTTGGTGAATTATTATTGTATCCTATTAGGTTTTTAGAATAATACCCTGTTACTTGGCCTTAAGGAAAGTGTCAAGGTTTACCCCAGGATAAGGCTTAACTTCAAAAGGGTAAAATCTTGACAAAAGGAGAGCCAGGTCATTTAGAAGATTCCAGCAGATCTGAAAGTTTCTCAGGAATGGCAGATTGGTGTAAGGCACCTGTGGCATATCCTTTGATCATCTTCATCACACTTGGTGGGCCGCTGGATTGATGGATTTTATGACTTACTCAACAACTATCATTTCTAAAATGCAAATCGCGGGATATTTTGTTAGGTTCATTGAAAAAATATTGGAAACAAGGCGGAGTCTGTGGAATATATATTAAAAAATTAGTTTTATCTATAAATTTAAGTAAAAAGGAATTGACAACTGCCTCTAGGAAGCGGAAGTTGTCTTATGTTAGGTAGTAGAGAAAGGGGTCATGGGATAACTAAACTGGAGTGGCTGACGTGCTCACAGGTAAACAGTCTGGGCATAAAAGTTGCCATCTAGCTTACGTACAAGGGCATAGAAGCTTTGGCAATGTAATTTCCTGATCTGCAACAGAGGGGCCCTTACTGATCCACACTTGGGAAGATTTACTAAGATCTGGAGGGGCGGTGGAATCAAACCCCTTTAGAATCATTTTTGACAAGGGTTTAAAATAGATATTAAAATTTTATGAGAATAAATTTTAACTCATATTGGCACTCTGGAACCCAGAATCTCAAGTTTAATGTTCTGGACCTGTTTTTCTGACTCAGGAACAATTTACTGAGTTACAAGGTCGAATTACTTAATTTCCAAGGAAGTGGGGATGGTGGGGTGGAGGAAAGGGGAAGGTGGAGGTGCTGCTGGTGGCTTCTGGCCTGGATACCTCCCTACAACCTCCTTTATCTCGTTAACAAGGGAAGAAGCAGCCAAAAGAGGTTCTGCGGAGGGATTCTTTTATGCCAATGCTGTTACCCACTGTTCATTAACACATGGGCCAGGTCCCCAAGTTTAACCAATGGCTCCACAGGGGCATTAGCTCCCTTTTTCTTTCTATAAGGGAACCTTTCATGGTCCAACCCAAGAGGTTGAGTCTCCAGACTTACATTAAACTATCCTTTTTGAACAGAAAATATTTCTTCTCCTGGTACTTGAATTAAGGCATAGTTCTTGTATCTGGCAGGGATTTTGCTGGCCAAAATGGCAAGAAATTTTCCTGGGTGGATAGGGGGCCTCATGATGTGACTTATGGAACTCAGCCACTAACTCCTTGAAATTCTCAAAGTTTCTTGCCCTTACCCAACTAATCTCATATGTTGGGTAGCCTTTCCATGCAACCAGGTACTGAACATTCCTCTTGGATTTCCTTGAAGCCAGTAATGCCTCCAATTATTCCTCTTTAGTGTCTCCACAATAATAGGTTCTGAGGTAGTAGGATGCTCTCCCTTAAAGGGGATAATAGGGAGATGTGGAATACATTATGTTATTTCCAATGGGCAGGAAGCTTGATGCAGTATAAACCATTACCCAGCTGCTTCTACTTCAAAAAGCCCAGAGCGCTTACTAACCAAATCCTAGAAGGAACCTTCATATTCAAGTGGCAATTGTCAAGCATAACAAGCGAGCCTACAGAGATGTTATGCCTGGGATTCGTTTACTATCACCGAACTTCTTGTAATCCCCTATGGCTTTTGATAAGTGATGTTGAACAAGCTTTTGGGTGTATCAAATCAGGGTAATCCAGTCCTCTGTTACAGGAACAGCAGAGGTTAGACGTTATCCAACCTGGAATGATGGGGTGTAACCCAAGTTGCTTCAAATGGGGTTTCCCAGTGGAAGAGTGTGGTGCGTTGTTGTAAGCAAATTGCGCCAGAAAAAGTACATGGCCCAAGTATCCTGGGTGGCTGAGGAGTAACAACGTAATTATTGTTCTAGAACTTGATTCGCTCTTAGTTTGCCCATCTGATTGTGGGTTTTATGCTTTACACGCCAAGCTTTTTTATTGAAAAGTACAAACAAGGCATCCCAAAACCTGTCTATAAATTGTGAGTCACAATCACTTACAATTTCCATTGAGAGTCCAAACATAGAGAACACATGAGTGAAAAGAGGGCTGAAGTATCTGAGGCTGTTAGGTTTTGTTACATGGGATAAACAACGCAAACTTGGTAAACATATCTACAACACCATTATGGCATTAAACCCTTAGACTTTGATGTTCCACGATGATTTCCACTGAGACAAACGTCCAGGGATCCTCAGCTTGTTGCAGAGGACAGAGAAGGTCCTTTTATCTATACATTCTTTTTGGAGCTAAAAGTAACACATCTTGATATCAACCTGTGACATCCTTAGCCCAGGCCAATTGTAGGTTCTTTTAACTAGCTCAGCATACTTCTTTGAACCAGGATGGCCTACTGCAAGTGGGGTGGTGTGGTCTTCAAAGTCCTACTTATGAAAGGTGGGTGGACCCAAATCATATCCCAAAAGATCTTATCCCATCCTTTAGGTTTTACAAGGGCTTTTTCCGCTGCCTAGTCTACAGGTCATTCACTAACTCAAAGCCCTCATGGCAACATAGTTGATCTTCTAAAACGTTCACACATGGGTGTTTCTGGATATAAAACAGCATAGCTACTATAAAAGGGGCAAGGGAGAGGGTCATGATGTAAGGCACTACTGTGGTGAACTCAGACAAGTCCTCCTCTGGGCCTGGAGCCAAAGCAGGGTTGCGGCTTAACATACCAGGCAGCACATTAAGTGTCCCTTATATGAACTCATACTTAAAGTGAAGATTACAAAGATCCCTATAGGTGCGTGCTGATGGTGAGCCAGCTTCTGGGATTTATGATAATACAATAAGGATTTATAGTCATTGCGTACTATGATTTCATGCTTTTCTCCATGAATTAGATATCATAAATAGGTCAGCAACCATGCCATTTAAGCTAACTCTTTATCATGAATTGCCCATGCTTGTTCCAGGGGATGACTTTCCTTCAGAAATATGCCATGGGGTTGCTCATCCCTTCATGCTCTTGCAAAGTACTGCTCCATCAGCAACGGCGGATGCATAGCAAGCCACAATGACTGACTGGGATGTTTCAGCATGCACAAGACCGGAGCTGACAGGAAAAATTGCTCTGGTTGCCTCAAAAGCTTGTTGACAGTCCTCTGTCCATTTAAAAAGGATCATTTTCCCTATAAGTGAATGGAGGGGTGCAGCCATCTGGGTAAGCGCTGGAGAAAACTTTTTTAGGAAGACCACAGTACTCAGGAAGCTTCGTAGTTGTATTTGTATGGTGGGGGTTGGCTAGTACTGGATGGCCTACAGCTTACATGGAGGGACAGCATGCCATCCTTAAGGATCATGTTTATTAAAGTTATTTCCTCTCATTAAAATCGCACTTGGAAGGCTTGACAAAGAGACCTGCCTTGAGAAGGGATGCCTTTACAGTCTCCAAATCCTTGGTTTGCTGTTCATGGGTTGGGAAGTGGATCAATATGACTTCAAAGTAAGCGACAGCACAAGTAAAGCTTAGGTCCCACAGTACATCATCAATTAAGAGCTGGAAGGTTGCCGGGAAGTTATTTAGTCCAAAAGCATCACCTTGATTTGTAATAATTCACACCTTGTCTTAATGGCTGTGAGCCATTCTTTACCCCCTTAACCCTCACCTGGATAAAAGCATTAACTAGGTCTAACTTCAAGAAGCTTCGGGATTTAGCAAAGTCCTGAGCGATGTTTAGTTCAAATGGAAGAGGTATGGATCTGGAGCTGCCACATTTTTAACATGCCATAGTCCACACAAGGCCGCAAGGTTCCATCAGCCTTCTGGGAAAAGACTACCAGTGACTCAATGGGGAACATTTCTTGATAATTCATTGTCTAGCATGTCATCTAGCCATATGTCCAGCGCCTTGTATCTTTCCTCTGTGATTGTACAACGTGCAGTTGATCTTAACAAGATGCATTGTTAGCTGGAAGAAAAAATCATATTCTGAATGGGGAGGGAGTTGAGTTGCAAGTCTCAATAAAAGACATCTTTATATAGGGCTAGAAAATCAGGAAAATCTTAGGGAAGGTCCAATGGAGACAGATCAGAGGAAGAAATTGAGCCAAGTGAGGGATCTGGTGCAAGAGTTTTAATTAGTGGGAAATCCCCACTACACTTCTTATTGGCAAATGACAAATAGGTAAGATCCAGATTAATGTTCATTTGTTAGCGACACCAACAGCCTACCATCAAGATGACAGGGTATAGTAAATCAAGTACAGGTGAAAAGGGGCCACAAAAGCAGAATTTGTGGATGAAGAACTGCACTTGACGCTGGGAAGTGTGGCAGGTCATTTATGCAGAAGAAGCGCATAATATAGAAGGGGCTGGAATAGTGTCCAGGTCTAGAGAGTGAGCAACTCTTAGATCCATGAAGTTTTAAGCTGCTCCTGTATCAAGGAATGCTTGTTGTCATGTTTATGTGACCTTATTGAGGGCACCAACAGCAGGGACAAGGCTTGGAGGCAGGAGGTCCTAAGGGTCAAATTGAAGTACCTTCTGACCTTAAGAACACCTTAGATCAATGCTGAGTACAGGCTACGTATGCTCAGGTTGGTACAAGTTAGGCATCTAAAGCCCAGTCCCTTGTTTTGGCTCTCACGCTAAAACGGATGAGTTCATTTTAAACAATGATGGCTAAATTTGTTAATTGTAAATGGGGGTTTGAAATTCATTCTATTTACAAAATCGTGAGCTTGGGTCAATCCCAACAACAATCAATCACTTGATAAAGGTTGTTTTCGAAGTATGATACCCTTTCAAATGGAAGCATGCGCCTATTGGCACAATAAGGCTTGGTACCACTTTCGTCAATCCATAACTTCCCCAAGTTAACTTACTTTGTTTGCTCAAGACTAACATTTCTCGTTGGTCATCTTTCCCAATAAACCTTTTAGTCGTTTTTACATTTTTCTATATGTTGATTAGAATGAACCTGTGCGCGGACCTCTTTGAGGAGGCCTTGCGACATGTTAGCCAGTTTATTTCTTTTAAAATAATTTAAGCCTCAGGTACACCGTGAGGCTCTCCAGGTTCCCCTCAAACCAGGCCACCCGTGCACTCTAGCCCTGTACAAAACTTGGTTTTTGAACTGCCCCTTGGGGCACAGACTAGTTTTTCTGTTTGCTCAAACTATTATTATCTTTACTGTGCTACACATCCTAGTCTTATGTCAGCTTAGCTCCAGCTCCCTCTGCTGGGATATTTATATTTTCACTCTGACAACGAGTTCCCTTGCTTTGGTCCAGTTTTTTGTGCACCGCCAAGCTGGGAACTGGAGAGATATAGACACTCTCTTGACATTAGATTACCAACCTTTTATCTTTATGTGCACAAACTTTTCTGTGTGGGATTTTTGCAAAGTGAAAATGGTGTGTGCCAGCTGGTGGCCACGGCTGTGTTGGGGCTCACCACTGTAAACATTTTGCTGAGGGAGGAGCACTCCGGTGTTATTCTCGCCACCTCCAACTGGAAAGTACTTATTCTTCTTGCCTGTACCTGGTGGATATGGATGCTTCACAATCCAAGATCATGATTCCCCGACTTTCCACAAAATTTTTAAAAAAACACCAACACCAACAAATCGTTTTTCTTTGGCACTGCGTTCAGATGGTGAGGTGGGATCATCAACAAAAGGCCTGATGGTGTTGACCTTGGATAACGTCATACAACCCATTGAGGAAAGGGGATAGTGTTGTTTGCAACCCAAAATGCGCTTTATAACGACGTTTCCACATATATTACCAGCCATATATCTTCCCTTAAGGCTCAGATATGGACCCCATTTCAGTGTATCAAATCACCCCATAAACCCCACGCTTGATCACAACAATGATCCTCTGAACCCAGGAGGTGAAGAAGGTTCTACAAAACACAATCCAAAAACGTTTATGCAGTTGCTGAAGATATGGAGGGATATTTGGCCTCAGTAGTAAGAGTGGCCAGATATCCTTCTCCATTTTTTGATTCAGAAACGTACCCTGGGGGATGTTAGACCCTGAAGAAGAGTTTGGTGGTGAAGTGTTGGCGTTTTCTGTTATAAATGAAGATCATTTGGGTTATTTTTATTGACTGCTACCCTTTCATCCCCTTTAAGGAAAATCAGCACTACTATCTTGGTGGATACTGAAGCCTCTGAGAAATTTATGGGCCAAGACAAGCCGACTACCTTGAGCTGAGTTAATTGCCAGGTGGTATGGTTAGAGGAGGGGCTTCCCAAGGTATTCCCACGCTAAATATTATGGGGATAGTGGACTATCAAGTTGATCAATATCAATTGTCTGACCGCTTCCAGGCTATCAAAAACATCTTGTATCCCATTACTTTGGAAGTAGAGTGGTGGCGAAAGTTTACGTCAAAACCAACTTGAAAGAAAATATACTATCCTTAACTTTAAAGAATGGTCACGAGTGGTTGATCATTTTGGCTGTGCCAACTTTTAGGGCGATTTGCCTTATTGGCCAATATACATACTCTCAGTCTTTCCCTGTTTCTGAAGCCCTCTGTGGAGGTTCCCCTACCTTCCTGTTTGGAGGCGTTGGAATCTTCATTTTATGCGGCTTCTGCAATGTACTACCAGATCATTCATAGTTTAATTTCAAGTTCAAGATCACCGTTGATTTTGTGCGTATATCTTCCCCAATTTATCCGTTGATTGTACAGGAGGAAGCGTCCTTAGATGTGTGGGTCAAGGAGCAGTTATCCAAAGGCGCAATTTTCAGCAAACCTCCCCTGTATGTTCTTCACTTCTCTTTGTAGAGAAGGCCGATGGTACCTTACGCCCATGCATAGACTATGGGAATCTCAACAACGTCACAGTATCAGACATACATCCCATCCCACTGGACTCACATATTACACGCTATGTGGATAAGGCGAGAGTCTTCTCCAAGCTAGATTGTTTAAACGCGTTCAATTAGATTTGGATCAAGAAGGGCCAGGAGTGGCTGACAGCATTCTGTACCAGAAAAGGGATTTTCCAAATTTCAGGTTATGCCCTTTGGACAAAAACCCCTGCTATATTTCAAGCCATATTGATGCGTCTATGGGACCCGCTGGGGGTTTGTTCAGTAGCTTAACATGGATGATATATTGGTAATTTCCCCTGACAATGAGTCCTATGCTGTACACCTTTAACAGGTGGTGGAGCGCTTGAGAGCAGCCGTCCTCATATTGAAAATAAGCAAGTGCGAATTCTTTAAGTCTCATGTCACCTTTCTGGGCAACGTCATGTTTGATTAAGAGCACATGATAACTCCAGACAAAAAGAAGGCGATTTGTGAGTGGTTCACTTCAACTTTGGCTAAGGAATTGAGGAGCTTTTTGGGGACGTGTACGTTCCTTGAGAGGTTCACACTGAACCTTTTTGCAGTTGCAGCTCCTTTGTTCAAGGCGAGTGGGGCAAAAGTACTTCAGGTGATCCCCCATTTTGGAGGATGCCTTCCAAGCAGTAGAGTGTACGTTGCTATCCGCATCCGTTCTTCGCCATGTTGACCCCAATAAAGAGTTCATTGTTTCTTAAGATGCCTCCAACTTCGCCATAGTAGTGGCCCTATTACAAGTAGGCAAAGATGGAATAGAGCTTCCGGTGGTTTTTTTCTAGGAAGATGTCTCAACCAGAGTTGAACTACGCCATATATGATAAAGAGCTATTAGCAGTGGTTGAGTCTCTGAACTATTGGCGTCATCACTTGCATGGCTCATCCCAACCCTTCTGCATATGTACAGATCACCGTGCCTTACTTTACTACCGCGCACCTCATGTCTTAACCCCATTGCAAACCCACTGGCGTGGGACCCTTGCCCAATTTGCATTTTCAATGTTTTTACTAAGAGCAAGGAAAATAGTTTAGCGGATTCTTTGAGCCACAACCCTGCACTAGCTCCTAATCCCAAGGAGGTTGAGGTGCATAATACCCATTTAATGATTACACCGGGTAAGATTTTGTCTCAACTTCCCTCTCCCTTAGCCAATGGGCCAGCGCTCGCTCCTCTGGAAAATGCTGAGTAATTTTATGTTCAGAAAGGTAGTCCTTTCTCAGTCTTTGTTAACTAATCTACTATGACCCTTGCCATGATGCATTAAATCAGGAAGAAATCACCAGAGGTTATCACGTAAAGGATTAGATGGTGTGGTTTCAGGGGCGCCTATGGGTTCCTGCTGGACCACTTCGCCTGGAAGTCATCCAGGACCATCATGACGGTATTACCGTTGGCCATCCTGGGAAGGTGAAGATGTTAGAGCTAATCCTCCGCACTTACAATTATAAGGGGTAGCCACACAGGTAGGCAGTTATTTTAAAGAGTGCCTAGTCTGCGATCAAATGAAACTAAATCGCCAGCCTCTAGCGGGGTTGTTGGTACCAGTTCAAAAGGCTGATGGGACTTGGACTTCCTTATCAGTGGATTTTATTGTGGAAATGCCTGTATTAATGGTTATGATGCTATCATGGTAGTGGTAGACCAATTTATGAATTATTCCCACTTTATTTCTTGCAGAACCTCATCAACCGCGGTTGAGATGGCTAGGCTTTTTGTTACTCATGTGTTTGCTCTTCACGAAGTCCCTCAAGAAATAATTAGTGATTGGGGACCACAGTTTACCTCCGTCTTTTGAGAAGAGTTCTTTAAGACTCTTTAGATTTGCCCCTGCCGTTCAACTGCCTATTAGCCTCAATCAGATGGGCAGACTGAACAGTGGACCAAAGCCTCAAACAGTTATTGCGGTGTTACACTTCCGCAGATCATTCAGATTGGGTTTTCCATCTGCCCATGACCCCATTTCATTTATATAACGCCCATTTGCATCAATTGGTTGTTCCCCCTTCTTCTCCAACTATGGCTTCAATCCCGCCTTCAACATGGAGCCCAGTTGTGGATCTAAGATGGAAGCGGTAGTGGACTCTTCCAAAATGATCAAGAAAGTACACCAGGGGGTGAGCATGAATTTAGACGCGGCCATGCAGGCTTACAAGGAGAACGCTGATGGTAAGAGACAAGTTGGACCAGCGTACAAGTAAGGAGATCTCGTGATGATGGATGCTAAAAACATATTAATCAATCAACCATGCAAAAAAAAACTGGGACCAAAAAGGATGGGCAGTACCGCATTGTCAAAAAGGTGGGCCACGCCTCATACCAGTTGGATCTACCCCCTTGTTTTAAATATTTTCAGTATTCCATGAAAGCAAGCTCACATTGTTTGAGGGCCCCCCTCCAGAGACTCAAGGGGCTTATCTTGTAATTGGGCGCCATAGTGGGAAGTGGAGGAGAAAGTAGCCTCTCGTCAGGTAAAAAGTAGATTCAAGTATCTTGTATCCTGGAAGGGATTTGATGCAGCAGAGAACTGTTAGGTCCCAGCGCGCAACTGCGCCCATGCCCAAGATCTAGTTGTAGCATTACACAAGAGTTTCCCTGAGGCCACAGGATCGAAGTTTAACCAAGTCGTTGCTGCCATGAAGATTTCCCCTGCCCACAAAATCTTTCCTTGGCGAATGTCCCTGGAGGGGGGTGGAGCCCAAAAAAGAGGAGAGAATAATGTCATGTTTACATGACCTTATTGAGGGCACCAACAACAGGGAAAAGGCTGGGAGGCAGGAGGTCTAAAGGATCAAATTGAAGGACTTTCCTGACCTTAAGCACACCTTAGATCAACCCTGGGTACAGGCTTGGTATGCCCAGGTTGGTAAAAGTGAGGCGTCTAAAGCCTAGCCCCCTGTTTCAGCTTTCACGCTAAAATGGACAAGTTTTATTTTGAATGATGAAGACTCAATTCAGTTTATTGGTGAATGGTGGTTTGAAACCCGTTCTATGTACAAAATTGTGAGCTCAGGTAAGTTTCAATTACAATTAATCACATGAGTAAAGTTGATTTCAAAGTATGTTACCCTTTCAGATGGAAGCGTGCGCCTATTGGTGCACCAAGGCTTGGTACCACTTTTGCCAATCCATAATTTCCTCAAGGTAACTTAAATATGTTTGCTTGAGACCAACGTTTCTTGTTGGTCGTCTTCCCCAATAAACCCTTTAGTCGTTTTTACGTTTTTCTAATTGTTAATTTTGGTGAACCTGTGCATGGACCTCTTTAAGAGGTCTCACAACATGTTAGCCAATTTAACTCTTTTAAAATAATTAAAGCCTCAGGTACACCGCGAGGCCTACAAGGTTCCCTCCTAACCAGGTCATCCGTCCACTCTAGCCTTGTACAAAACTCAGTTATGAACTGCCCCTTGGGCACAGTCTAGTTTTGCTGTTTGCTCGAACTATTATTATCTTTACCATGCTACACACCCTAGTCTATGTCACCTTAGCTCCATCTCCCTCTGCTGAACTGTTTATATGTTCACTCTGACAACCAGTTCCCTTGCTTTGGTTTAGTGTTTTGTGCACCGCCAAGCTAAGAACTGGAGAGTTATAGACAATCTCTTGACACTTGTACTTTGTCCTTCCGTACTCCTAATCTGAAGGCAATTAAAAAAAAAGTAAGCTTTGACCTATTTATTGATCATGGCTAGGAAAAGGGCAGAGGAAAGTAGGGCTGGCCCCATGATGAGAAGTAGCCTCTTGGTAACCAATGAACTATACTGATTCTCCTCATGAATTCCTCTGTATGATTCTCCTGGTCCACAGGCAGGATGGGATTGGTGGATCTATCACTATGAAATTGTAAAAAAAACCATTTCAGGGGAGGAACTTTTGTGGTCTTGTATGGCGGGTGGAGCTAACCCATTAGGAGTTTGACTTGGCTCAGTGGTATGGGAATAAGTTTCCTGATCATATCCATGAGGGTTTCAACCTGGGTCATTTAGGATGGGTGTTAAAGTAAATTTTCTGGGTCGAATGTTACAGTCATATCCTCATCAGCGGAAAAGAGGAAGGGACTTTCAACTGGTAGTTTGTTACTCTTCAAAGTAACCTGAGGGTATTAAAATACCACTGCAGCCCCAGAAGAGCGCTTCCGTGGACCCTTATTCCCTGAAGATTTAGGAGTAGGTGTTTTTGACTGACATGAACTAGCTGGGAGAGGATCTGCTGTCAGAGGAGATGACATCACTACCAATGAAGGTATATTTGTGTGAAAGGGTTTTGCCCTATTGAATATGCTATGGAAACTCAGCCTCATAGTAACTGGAAGAGGGTCACATGCAGTTTTTCTGGCTGCAGTGTTGTCCAAGGCTGCTTAAAAAAGCTGACACTGCAATGTGCGTAGGCATCCCAACTGAAAGTACTAATGCTGTGAAGGCTTCTACAAAGGAAGGCAAGTCAGGGACCTTTTGGTGGAGGGTGAAGAGACGATAGTTGTGGGATGCTCTAGATTCAGGTTCTTGTACTACATCAGATACCAAACTTAATAAAGGGAGTTTAGTCCTTATTTTGTTTGCAGTCTGTAGTACTCCTCTAACCCAGCGGCGTGCCTCTAGTTATAGGGCATCTAAGAATACCACACTTCTTTGTGCATAATGAGAGTAGTAATTTTGAGTATTTTTAGCTGCAAAGCGCATATGAAGCTCTTCCTGTGCATCTAGCCTCTGTTCTGCTACTTCAAGAGAGGGGACTGGGGGAATCCTCATTATCACTACACCTGCTGAAGATGCAGTCTGACTTCCAATTTCTGTGTGGACATTATCCTGGGGTAGTAGGAGCTGTTTATATGCCCTGCGGAAAGAAATGATTGACAAGCAAGAGAAAACCAGTTCACATGAGTGATGCAAATTATTTGTAATTAAGTAAGCAACTTCCTCGACTGATCCCATGAGGAGGGCGGAAAGTGCTGAAGTTATGGGTCAATTCATTATTTCGTGGAACCTGCTGATTATAGTAAGACTGGGCTTCCAGTCTGGGTGTGTTACAACCCAGTGGAAAGCCAAGAATGTCAGTGGCGTAGAATTTCTGATTACTAGTAGGAGGGACGCCCCATTATCTTGTGAGGAATAAAGATTAAAGAACATACCAAAGGCCCCATATCAAACCAGTTGGCTGCAATGGGGCATCTGTGTGTTGCTTGGGCAACCCAAGGGCGGGGGAGGCAGGGAGGATGACTAATCCTCCTGGGTTGGCGGTTGTTGACCTTTGGGCTCAGTTCCCAATATTTTCTGGCTCATAATATAAAAATAAAAGTCTTGAATATTATTGAAAATTCTTGGTTTGAAAAATTTCTGATTGGGTTTTCAAATCAAATCAATTTAATTTTATATGAATGTTTGGTGGCCTTGGGTGTCATCTCGCGTCTGTTGAGAAGTTTCATGATAGGTTGAGGGTTCAGAAACATTGTCATAATGGTAGATCGATTTATAAAATGATTTGGGCCATATTGGCCCACGGTGAGATGGCTCAAATAATCTGGAGCCTTGAATCCGCTTTGCGGTTGTGAGGATAACCATTCCTCGCCCCCAAACAAAGAATCAAAAATTGGCAGAAAAGGCCTCATTTCTCCCAGATTGCATAATCTACTTGTAGAACTATGGGGTGAACTAGTTTGAAAACTTTGATTATTCTGAGCAAAGGGCAGCAGAACTGTAGATTGTCCGCTGTGCGCCAAAGGAAAGTCACGTTGTTGAGAAGATTTAGGCGGATCCAAAAGCTCTTTGGGAGCGGTGGATTAGTGTAGCTCACCTTTGGCTTATCCTTTGATCTTCACAATCAGCACTGGTGGGCCTCTGGGAAAATGGATTAAAGGGTCCATTTGATGACCATCAGTCCTAAAATGCAAATCACAGCATATTTTGTTGGATTAGCAAAAATAAAATATTGGAAATAAGGTGGAGTCCTCAGAATATAATTCTAGAAGATGATCATTTTTATATAAAACTTTAAGTAAACTAACTGACAGTTGGCCCTCCTAGAGGCAGTTGTCTTATGTGCTAGGTAGTAGGGAAAGGGGGTCACGGGATATCCTAAACAGGAGTAGCTGACATACTCACAGGTGAACAGCCTGGGCTTAGGTATCTGACAGCTAGCTTAAATATAAGTTCTTAGAAGCGCTGGCAATGTATTTTCCTGATACATGACAGAGGGGCCCTTACTGATCCAAACTTGAGCGGATTTACTCAGATCTGAGGGCGGCGAAGAATATTCCGCTGGAGTCAATTATGACAAGGGTTAAAATAATTTTTAAAATTTTTGAGAATGAAATCTTAACCCAGATTGGCACTTCAGAATCTATATATTGGGTTTTAGGTTCCTTATCAGTTTTTCTGACTCAGGAGTAATTTCCTGAGTTTCAAGGTCGAAATTTTAAATTTCCAAGGAAGTGGGGGGTGGAGGCCATAGAGGGTAAAGGTGCTGCTGGTGGCCTCTGGCCTGGATTACCTCCCTACAAACCTTCTTTATCTTGTTAACAAGGGATTAATCAGCCAAGGGGGGTGCTGTAGAGGGATTCTTTGGGGATAATGCTGTTACCAAACGTCCATCAGCAACGTGGTCAAGTCCTCAAGTTAGACAAAGGGCTCCACAGGGGCATTAGGTCCCTTCTTCTTTCTATAAGGGAACTTGTCCTGGTCCAACCCAAGAGGTTGGGTCTCCAGATTTACACTCTTACCTGATTATTCCATTTACCAAACAACATAATCTAAATCAAGGCAAAGTTGCTTTTTTAGCTCTTGAGCACCAGTAGTTACTGGTGCAAATGTTTTTTTGTTGACCTTTCTTCAGTTAAAAAATAGCTTTAACCACCTCACCCAGTATAGATGATACCCTAGCTGACACCTACAGGTCTTTGAATATCTGGTAAGTCCAATGGCCGGTTACCCTTCACAAAGTCATCATAGGCTTGAGGAAAGGTTTTATGCCCTGGAGAATCTTCCTTGACCAATCATACTTGGCATGAGGCGATGATATAAGTAACTCACTACTTTGACATGGAAAGTTTTAATCACTTGCACTCAGAAAGAAAAATGACAAGTAATGTTGGAGTACTGCTTTACACCCACAAAGGACCCTTTCCTGGGTGTAATCACGATTGTCCCCCTGTCTCTAAACCTCCCATTGAAGTTTCAGCCCTTTACTCACTTTATTTGAGTTTGTTGTCCATACAGAGTCAAATGCCTCTGATAATTTTTAGCCAATGGTGAAAAATAGTTTACTTAACAAGAGATATAAAGGATATAAACTTGCTCTTATAAAACTCCTGCTTTTAATTGAGAAGTAGATACTCCAATAATCCTCCAAAAAGGCCAAGTAAATCCAGTAAGTTCACCTTTCTTTATTATATTGCGTATATAAAAATATGAGACCTTCTGTATTCATAACAAGATAGATATATCTCCTAAACAATTTGTAATATTTCTCCAGATGGCAGATATATTGATTTCCTCTCTTTGGGAAGTATATGCACGTACACTAGTTATCTAATACAGACAGTAAATAACAGACAGAAACTTTTATAATTACTAAAAGATAAACAATAAACAATATATGATTAGATGATGAATAATTAATAATTTCTTATTAGTCAGCCAGGAGCAAGTATTATTTACCTCTTGGGAATCTCCTGGGCATATCTATCTTCTAGATGAGTTAAAATATAATTTCAATCCTCTGCTGTTCTTAGCAACAGCTATGACCAATTTCCATAAGATAATTTGGACCATTAATTGACTAAATTACATTTATACCAGCCCAACTTGTGGCAACCTTAATTCATACAATTGGAAGAATTTTGGGTGCAATAATGACATATAATTAACGCATAATTGTCCCAAAACCTGCACTGTTTGAGCTTCATAATTTTTATAGGTGAATAACAAAGAATGGTGAAAAAGATAGAAATATATAATATATATCCCACAAATTGGGACGTTGGCAGGCCTCTCATAGCACTAGTTACGCCCAATTTGGGCTATCCATGTTTATGTGCATAAATAGTCAATTTCATATAATAGACACTAAAGTTACGCCTTAGCACATTGATGTTGGTGAACTGATTTAGGAAATGCAATTAAGTTAATTCCTTGAGACCACTTTGCACCCAAGTGGCATTTTAATTGAGCATAAATCATTATTTCATATCTAATAATAACATTTATTTAGGAAGGATGCAATTTGATCTATGCAGTTTTGAAGTGAACTAAAATATTAGACTATGTTGATAAATTGTGAAGGATCAAGGATCCATCAATGAGAGTAATCTATCAGCATTGATGTTTTCTCAAAGAGTTTACTATTCAAGTCATCTAAAATAATATAACAGCCTCTATTCCGTTTGCTTTCTAATTCATTTTTGAGGAGGGTGCGGAACTCCTTAAGGAGTGCCTTGTATACTATTTGAGCCCAAAAAATTATATAGTCTCTGGACTGTACGTGAAAGTTATGCTTGCATTCAATTTCATTCACCCTCCAAGCTCTTGGTCGTCTCAACTGTGCTTTTGGTCTCCAGTGCAAGAGATGATCTTCTCCCTTGTGTGGATTCCTAAGGACTTAAGGCGGTTACTGAGCCATATCCTCAACCCATGACGCTTATAAGCGTCATGGGTTGAGGATATCACAACTATGATTGCAAACAGCACAATTTTCTAAGCTGAACCTAATCAAAGCACTTCGTCAAATTCCAGTGCATTCCAAGCATCAGTAAAACATTTCCTTTTATGGTCAAATTGGCGTGTTTAAACAAGATAAGTCTATTTAACTCCATAATGCACCTTCTGTATTTCAATACAGGATCAACCAGGTGCTGGACGATCTTATACTGAATGTTTCTTGACGTACATGGATGACATTTTCATGTTTTAGACCATGGAAGAGCACACTAAGGACGTTAAGGTTCTTCAGTTAATCGCCAAGGCAAACTTGAAGTTGAAGGCTGTTAAGTGTAAACCCTCAAAGACCCTGTATTTTTTAGGTGAGGTCATGTTCAAGGATGATATGACTATTTGTCCTGATAATTTGCAGCAATCATGAATTGGGATTTTCATCGGACAAACCTGGCAAGCATAGTTTCCTTGGGTGTCTAACTTCCTTGACTTTTTGATAAGGATATCTCCTCCACTGCAGCGCCCTTGACTCATCTCACAGGCCAGGTAACTTTCGTTTGGGGTGAAGCAAAGAGGCAGTGTTCCAAGTCGTTAAGTAATTCTACTCTCAGACCCATAGTTATCCCAATCTCGTCCTAAACACCCTTTAAATGTCAAGATGGGCACCTTTGATTTTTGTTTGGGGTTGTTCTCTTACAAAGTAATAATGATGGCTTGGAACATCCTGTGTTTTTTTATCTGAAAGATGCTCTATGAGGAAACAAAATTACCCAGTTATGACAATGAATCCCTTGCTACTTGTTGTCAAAAATAGTGACTCAACTTTTATATGATTAACAGTTCAGCTTTTTTAATTTTCTAAACGTAACAAAAACAAATGCAAAAATTCAAGCTGTCAACCCAAACCACTAGCTGTCTCATCTTTTGAGCTTTACAGTTAATCCAAAATCATCATGTGGAAGTTCTCTTCATTTGATCAGCTTTCTATAAAAGGATACAATTATGAATATTGTACTTATTATACTTCCTATTGATTGTGACCCTAAAATCATAACATTGCTGTTCTGTGGCTTAGAGATCGAACATAAATAAAAATGTGTTTATCCTAGCAAAGAATCACATTTTGCCAATTTTACCTCTTTGTTGTAAGAAGTTCTTGGAGTAAAGACTCAATATACCAGGATAAAAGTTATTTAATATTGTGTAAATTTCTATGCATTATTCTGTGAAATTGACCTTTTTTTAGGAAATTGAGGTTGTGAATCTAGGGAAGATCAAAGAAGTTTCAAGGAGGAACTATAAACCTGTACAGCAATGTGTGTTTGCCGCGCACTACACCATGGTTCTCAGTACAGGAAAGCTGCCACATTCAATCCTTTTTCTTCAAAAATCAATCTATTATAATATTGAATCTAACCCGCAATAAGAAAATCCCAGAAATGACTAATTGATCGTGTTCTATGTTAATCCTCACACTACTTCTCTAATAGATTAAGCAGAAGTAGTATGGAACTACACGCCCAAATTTAAAGGATTTGATTTCTACTCTTTCACCAGAAAAAAGATTTAACAGATTGGAAGAATGGCATTGTGTGGTTTTATCTTTTTTATACATGAGAAACTCAATCTTATAATCTCTTATTCTACAGTTGGCAAACCCAAGAATAGCTGCTCTAAAATTATTAAAATCCCATTATAAATCGTAGTCAGCTATTAACCCTCATCAGCAACTCTGAGCAAATTGAGAAATACAATATCAGTTATCTTTAACCATCTGCGTGTATTTCCCAGATGACTTTTGTCCACCACCATGAATTGATCATGGAAGTAATTAAACAAAAACTGCAAAGGTAAATGCCATGAAGTCCCTACATAGAAACTGGAGAATAGTTTTCAGTGTGTATGACAAACATTGGACTTCAACCATGACTTTAACCACCAGATTTCCAAAGGCTGGACGATCTGATAAGCCATTTGAACAGCAACATAATTGAGATCAGCAGCAAGCCATAAAAAAGAGATGCATTACCCTTGAGTGGGTCCAAGGATTAAACCAGTTTTATTTTAAAAGTATGAAATGCTAGTACCACCGAATAAACTGAAGCATATCAAGCGAATCTAAAGAAGAACTTAGTACACCCAGCAAAAAGATGAGAATTTCAGCACACCATATTGGCAGTACTGCCAAAGCTTTTAGTTCTTTACAGGTATTTTTTGAAACTTCTATAACGTCAATAGGTCTCCATGCGTCAGGATATTAATTATTTAAAAGACGCATGTCTTAAATTTCACAGTGATTTTTGAGATATCCTGAGCGCCAATAATGCCCTTTTCCATTTTACTTGAGAGCTGAAAGATGCTAACCAGGACCAGAAAACAAACATGCCAAACTCAGAACCTTAATGTGCTAATTGAGAACTAAAAACTCTTTGATAGAACAATTTAAAAAGCAATCAGAACAAGGTTTAGAGAAAAATTTAAATGGGAATGGCACATCAAAGCTAATTTGAATGAAGGATGCTGCCGGTGTAACCTCAAGTTCCAGCTCAATTAAGACCTAAATCATGTATAGATGAAGCGTTGGAGGTGGGGTATATTCATTCCATCAAACCAATTCAGCGCCCCCATGGCAGCTGCACTACTAGCCTTACCTTGGACCTCTCTGAAACTTTACCTTATGATCAAAATCACTCTAATGAACCCAATAATTATGGGCCTCATGTCATATATTTTAAATTTCCTTCAGTACCGTTGCTCCTGGAATGTCGTTCCAACCTATTAATCAGTTCAACCCTTTTTTCCTTCTAAAGTCTGATTTAAGATGGAGATTTACAGATCTTTTTAAATATTTTCAGGATGACCATACATGAGGCCAATGATCTACTCAAAGATACCACTATGACTAATTTCATGGGTGATAATGTCAGGGCCTTATCATGCCTTGCCTTCCCAAGAACAACTGAAGCTTTGCGGATGTTAAAAACACTGTGTTATGAGAATTTTGCATACCACAGAAGATAACCACTTGCAAGGCTGATTTCATGACTATCCAGTTCTGAAAATAACCATCACTTAGATTGCCAACTAATCCTATCACAAGTCCCAGGTTCTATTGTTAATAAAGGCAATGACTCTTTGATGTCTAAGTTACTTTTTAGAACGCTATATAAGTACTATATAAGCTGCACTAATCACTATTGCACGAGCTAATTAAAAATTTAGATATATTAGCAATGATTGAGTACTAGAAGCGATGTGAGATCACTTTTGGTCCACCTGATGTAGAGATATAGTACAACCTCTCCAATTGATGATAAGGTAACACTTAAAAGTTAGTAGGGACTAGTTACATACAATGTGGAAGTGCTGGACCTTGGCGGGGAATCTCTTAAGTGCTTAGTGAATCTGAGACTCAAAAGGTCAATATGCTGCTAGCTCCTTAAAGAAATGACCCAATATAAAAGATATATTATTTTGCCTGTAGAAGATGAGGACCAGAGAAAAAGGAAGTCAACAATAGAGGAGGAATAACCTATTATTGAATAATCATATATTCCATTTCAAAAACAGGGAAAATTAACCCCTGTCGAGTACTAGTGGTAACCTAAAGCCAGTGCATTGATCTCAATAGGGAAGGCCATGAAGTCATTTCCAAACCTTATGTTATGCAACTTGAAGACGATCCCAGTATGGGGATTCAGATGAGTTTGATAATCTACCCCCTTTTATAAGGCAAAGTGGCTTTACCCCTTTATACTTTTAACACTCATTTTCCAGATGTTGGCAAGAAGATCAAGACCATAATTGATCAATTTGAACTCCCCACTATTAATACATTAAACGCAAATGTACTTTTCTAATTACACTTATACTCTTATACTTGTAAATAAGATTCAATTTCACATGATAATTAATAGCGGTGCCTCAATCAATGTAATCTTGAGTCATTTCACAAAAAGTAAAAATTGCTCCCAATGTGGCCCAAAATCAACAATAGGAACAATCAGCCAAACAACACTAATAGCGAAGAAGCCTACAGTGCCTTGCCTATGGGGTTTGGATCCCTAAAGGTCAGCTACTCTGCCATTGTGTGCTCACAGCAACTGTCAGATTTCAATTGGTACCAGTTACCTCAAATTTTAAATTCATTCTCAGTTATAAGGGAAACGCCTTTGAAACCTTAGTCAGTTTTTGCCTTTACTTGCTCTTGAGAAGAATGGGTTCCTTTTACTAACTAAAATAATTTTAAAAATTGTAGATTACTTATGTATTGTTTTTATTATTAATCAGAAAGCTGGTCATTGATGCTAACCCCTCCTCCCATTATTTATAAAATCAAGGTCTTTTTTACAAGCATCTACCAGTTGTAAGTTGCTTCCTGACGAACAGTGGGTTTCAGAATTGGACTTATCTAGTTTTCCATGTGGGTTACAAGGAAAAGTCGCCACCATGGGAAAATTCATGAATCAATCCTCATGTGTCTTCTGGTATAATCATCATTGAACACATGAAGATCTGCGTTCTCATGGCTAAGTTACTTATTTTGGAAGATGACTGTAACGATAGGACAAAAGGTAGTCTTTGTTCATTTAGTACCCAGAGAAGAAGTCCTGTTAATGAAGGCTTAGGAGAACTACCAGAGATTGTCCTGATGCCACTCCAAACTTATTGCACTTATCTCATGAGATCAATTGGAGAGCTTGTCAGAGGAACAAAATTATCAAGCCTTGTTTTTATTAAAGTAATACGCGCAAATATTACAATCAATATTATTATTTAGGTTGCGCTACAGGAATAATACATCACATTGACACTGGGTATGCCCAACCAGTAATTACATACTATACAGTGTATCTGAGCCAGCAAAAAGCCATACAAAAAACCAACTAACTTTTATGGCAAGAAAAAATCATGCTGTCTCAAAGTCCTAGTGGCAGTCCTGTACTTATTTTCAAGAAAAAGGATGGCTCAAATATAGTTGTGATTTAATATCATCGATTTAGAATTATAATAAAAAAGATTTGTATCCCTTGCTGCGTATAGTGATGCTTTCAATTAGTTATGAGATGCTAAGTACTTCACTACTTTGGACCTTATCAGTGGCTTGGTGGACTAAGCTTTCAAAAGTAGAACAAGAAAAGTGCCATTATCATGTCTCAATGGTTATATCAACCAATTTACATGCCTCAGGGCCTTTGCAACACTCCTGCCATATTTCATAGAACCATCAAAATCATACTAGATGTTATAAATTCAAGCTGTGTTTAAGTATACTTTAATGACATTATTGTGTAATATGCACCTTTGAACATAATCCACCCCACTTAGAGGAAGTCTTTAAGCAGATAGTTAAGGCTCAGATGAAAATAGAGCCCAGCAAGGTTCCTTTTTCTAATACTTAAATGGAGTACCTGTGTCACAATTTTAGTACTTTAGGGATACACCTCAACCACAAAAGCTTAATGCCAAAAATGGATGAAAATCCCTGAGAATAAATGGGATGTGCAGTTGTGCTTAGGAATGGTAGCATACTACCATAGATATACAATAATTTTTACAACTAGCTGAGCCTTTGTTACACTTTTCTAAAAAACGTAATGGCCTTTTCAATGATACATTGAATTTGAGGATGCCTTTGATAAGTTAAGCAACTCTAACCCAAGCACCAGTGCTACGTTAGCCTAATTTTGACTGGCCATATATTGTTCAATTGACATTTTTGTAACGCTTGAAATACATCAAGATTTAGAACAATTTTTCTGTTAAGCAAAGCACGCTCCAACAGAGAGTTTCCTTTTAATATAAGGGTGATCTTAGTAAGTTTACCAATTTAAATAATTGTTTGACTTCAATTGGGCTTAAAACTTAGCATTGCACAGTTAGAACCTGGTGGCCCAATTGGCAGAGGTACGGTGACCAATATGATCTCAACACCTTCAGGGTCTCTGGAGTGGCTTACATATTACTTGGTAAGCAAGAGCATAAAAAAGAGTTCTTTTATGAACCACACTAATAAAATAAACTAATACTTTACAAATTTAAATTAAAAATAAATTAATATACAGGCAAAGAGGTAAGTTTATTTGTGGTAGCGCGTCAGTGAGTGCATTCTTAAGAATTCCAAACTAATATTTGGATGATGCTACTTCAAGGTTATATATGAAGCTTAACTAAATTAAAATAGTTTATGCGTGGAAGACGCTTAGATTTCAGCACAGATGGCTTGCTGAAACTAAACCAAAATTTAAATTTAATTTAACTAAATACTAATGGTCTATCAAAAATTCAAAAATTAATAATCAGATTGTAACCATCATGTGAGATGGAATTCCCTATGGTTTCAGTGATTGAGAAACCATCTCACACAAAAACTGCTTATTACATTCCCCTCACTAAAAGATAAGCCTCTTTGGCTCTATGAACGTGGGTGAAACTCACGGCCCCACATACAAGGGGTAACCTTTTAATAATGGGAGGCATGGAAAACATTAATTTAAAAATTCAGAGGCTTTGGAAACATCAACGCTTCCCCTGAAGATCACCCGGCGGGTGAAAGAAACCATAACTGCCAGAGGTCTAAATAGCATCCTCCAGCCTCCCCTACCACCATGGAGGGAAGTGAAACTTATGGGATAGGCATTAAGGTTGGGTATGCTTGGGACAGTGGCCTTCCCCCAATTCTAGCAAATTTATGTTTAGAGTAGTGTAGTGCTCAGAGTACCCCAAGTTTCTGAATGTATTGTCATCAAGCAAACCATACGCCAGAAGAATGTCCCTCAATTTAATGTTATCTGGTTAAGTTTACTGATTTAAGGAATTATTTCCGCTATGATTTGACTTGGAAACTCAGCATTTCACGGCTGACTCTGGTGAGCCACTTGGGAGAGGTACGGCGGCCAATCCAATCTTATCACCTCCAGGGTCTCTGGACTGGCTTACATACTACTCAATAGTCAATGGCATTAAAGGGGTTTCTTTATTGAATTACACTAATAATTAAACATTATACTTCACAAATTAGATAAAAGTGAATTAATATTAAAACAGATAGGTAAGTTTATATATGGTAACACAGCAGTGGGTACATTATTTAGAACTTCAAACTAGGATTTGGAAAATGCTACCTTCAGGTTAGAAAGAAAGCCATGGAGAGAAATTAATAAAGAAAGTATAAGAAAGCAAGCACCTTTAATCCCAGAATTGATGGCTGGCCAGAAAAAAACCAATTTTTAAATATAAAATTAGATTATATTGATTTATCCAATTTTCAAAAAATCGAAGATCACATTGCAACCTTTGCGTGTGATGTAATTCCCTATAATTCCATTGTTTAAGAAATCATCCTGCATAAAACCAATTGTTACACTACCCTGATGACCATAGAGTTGTGCTATCCTAATGTGACAAATAATGGGAGGACATCAGTTATCCTTTTGCAGCTGCGCCCTCACTAAGAGGGAGAGAAACTTTATGGTAGTGGAACATGAATGTTTAGCTATCATTTTCAATTGTAAGCTTTTCAACATCTATCTTAATAAAACTAAGTTACAAGTTATCAACTATGTCTCCTTTTAATGGATATACAATCTTAAGGATAATGAAAGATGGTTAGCCATAAGGGCATTAAAGCTTCAGACCTACAACCATGAAGTAGTACACCAATTAGTGTCCTCAAATTAAATTTGCTACCAATCATCCCCAGTTGCCCATTTTTTCAGCGTTGTCTCCTTGTGCAGACCAACTGTTTAGTAAAATGAAGGCCCACAAGTACAACGATGAGCAGACTACCATTAAGCGCACATTGGATCAATTATCAGAGAACCCAGAAAATTAAGGTGGTATAATTTACAAAATAGAAAGTGATAGCCAAAGATAGCTGTACCCAGCCCCATCTAAATATCCATCAATCATTATGCAAGCTCATCAGATTGCTGGACTTGTAAGGCTGATTAAAGCTCTGAAGCAGGTCCAACAAGGCTATCACTGGTAGTCCATGAGATTGATATCCAGGAAAACTTTAATAATATAGTGCCAAGAATTTCAATCACAACAGCCCTTCAAAGCCTCCACAACTTATCAACTAATAAAACCCAACTTAACTTTCATACTATCGTGATGATGTTAACAGAACTTTGCATGTCGGCAACTTCAATAACCAGTACATTATTGTGACATTGAACACTTGACTAAGTGTTTTGAGGCTCAACCCTTTTTTAATGTCAGATCAGTCACTACCGCTAAATTATCATGGAACACATATTTATAGACATAAGTGTCTGCAGGTTATTCTAATGGACAATGCGAAATGTTTTGTCTCTGATAATCTGAACTAAAAATCATGGGAATTAGAGTTGTCCTATCTGCACCATACCACCCAAAGACTAATTGGACTGTCAAAAGGGTCAATAGAACCTTAGAAAAATTCTATGCAATTTTGTTCCAATTTCCATCATGGAGAGTCCTTTATGAGAGTCCAACAAAATTTGCTTACAATATTAGTTATAAATACCACAAGGTTCTCATCCTTTCAACTGCTCTATGGTTGGCAGCCTTCATTGCCTCTCTTCTTGCACTCCATTGTAGAAGATTAGGATGAAATTAGACCCAAAGAATTTTTTGTAATTGGATAAATTTTTAACTAAGCTTTAAACCAAAGCTTATGGGCTGCTTTAACTAGAAAGATTAATTAGAATACCCAGTATGATATGCATTGAGGACATTTACAAAAATAGAAGATGGTGACCAGGTATCATACTGTGACATGCATGTGTTTGGGAGAACACACAAAATGGTATTGCTCTGGAAAGAACTATATGTAATCCTAGAACGTTCATTCTTTGACATCTATACCATCAAGCAACTACCTAATGGTTGAATTATTAATAGGGTTCATGCAAAGTTTCTTAAAACCCCTACTATGGCAGCTAACTTACTTGGGAAGGTTGTTTGAAGAATGAGTTGAGTCAAAATGGGAGAACTGTCCCATTATATGTTGACTCAACTTTGATAATATACTCCTCACTTCATTTCATTATTTGACACAATAAAACCAAACAAAAACATTTGACATGTTAAACCACACTGCTATCTGTCCCATCTTTCAGGGCTCCCATTTATTCCAGAATTGTCACGTGGTGGTTCTTAACCTTTAATCATTTTTCCTCATAAGAGAGTCAATTATGATGATATATTCATTGTGAACATTGTTCCCATTGTACTCCTAATTGATTGCGACCTTAAAATCAGGACATCGCTGTTCTGTGGCTAGGAGAGTTTCTATAAAATTTTTCAAGTTTTTTATAACGAATAGGGGGTGCTAGTATAGTGGGAATGGCGTACGACTATTGCCCCTCATGACGCAGGCTAGAATCTGGTCATGGCAGAAATTAATACTTCTATGATAAGAGGATATATAATTTTGGGTAATATACTTGCTATACGCCATAAGAGTTTGCGCAGGGTGGAGCCCAATGAGAAATTGAATGGATGATATGGAGATCGTTGGTCCTCATAACACACTTAATATATAATAAAATATGGAGCAATTGCCCCAACGACACTTCTTTATTAGACTTGATATTATCAGCAGATACTCTCTGCTCCGTTCTCACATCTTTATCAACAAGCCCCCCTTCAATAATCCCATCTCACTTATATATCAGTAACTTTGGTCAATACCACTCCTTTGGCTTAGACTATTTGTTTCTGCCATATTATCTTTGGCTCCAGCAGAGTATGCTATTCTTAAATTCCCTATCGCCTTAGTTTGAGGTAATCTATTAAATATTCATTGAATGTTGATATTGCCTTATTGCCTTATTTGGAGGCGATCCAGTAATTATCCTTTCAGACCCAATATTGTCTTATAATAAGAGCTCAAATAATTGTAACTAGTGAGGGATGATACCCCAGTGGTAGAGTATGGACCCTCTACCACTGCCTCCTGAGTTTGATCCCGGTAATGGACTTTGGGTAGGGGACGATTTTGACTGTGTTGGTTTTGTGCACCAATGCCCCGAACTGAGATAGCAAATAGCAAAGGCGGTCCATGGAGTTCCTGGCCTATCATACGCCATGCATGGAGGTTTTCCAGGTTTTATCCTCCTTTCCCATTTTCTTCACTTCCCTAATCGTTGCAGTATTGTCCCCAGGTCAGCCCACCTCGAATAAAAATTAAAATTTAAATTTAAATAATTGTAACTAGTAATCATGGTCAGCAGATCTTAACCAATCCGCCATAGCTATTCAGGGCTAATTGTCCAGTCCTATTAGAATCTCAACATTACCCCCCTTGACTGGACGATAAGTCTCCTATTGTTTATAAGCCTAAAGGAACTTTATGTGCACTCAGTTAATAATCTGACCGCTTATGAGGTCCTTGATAGTAAAGGCATCAACACCTGTTTCTCAATATTTTCAAACGGACCAATCCAGATGTTGGCCAATTTGTGCTTCTGGCCAAACCCATGATGGTCATGGAATAGAACCAGCTCTCCGACTTTGTACTGTGCTAGCCCACTCTGTCATTCTCAATTGGCAGCCTGTTCCTTATTTTTTTAGCCAGACTGAAGGAGTACGCTTCAGTTTGCAACTTGATTAATGTGTCAGCTAGGTTAGTCAAGTAACTTTGGGGGTCCATTCCGCTGGTATCTTCTACACAAGCATGAAGAAGTGCCAGAAGAGCAGGGTGTCGTCCAAATAGAAATAAAAGGGACTCTTTCCCATGGCAGAATGATAGCTTATGTTATAAGAAAAGACGGTGTTGGAAAGGAGAGAACTCTAATTTGAAGGTCGATCTGCTACCAATTTATGGAGTACGTTCACTAAATTCCCATTATCTCTCTCAACCATACCATTAGACTTGGGGTGATATGGGGTCATCAACACTCCGCGGATGGCCATAAGCTCATTCAGCTTTGGAAGAATGTGGGAGGTGAAGTTGGTCCATTATTGGTAAGGATGAACTGAGGGCAGCCATGTCACTGGATAATACATTCCATTATGAACTTAGCCACTGTGACTGCCCCCAAATCCCATATTTCCCATGCTTCAACCCACCAAATCAAGTAGTTGATTTCCACCAGAATGTATTTGGACTGGTTAGCTCCTGTTGGCAGAGGGCCAATGACATCAATGGAAACAGTATGCCAAGCAAAATGCGGATTCACTAATCAGTATGAGGTCTTCTGGTGGAGCGGTTCTTCCACTTGGCACTGGTGGCAGCAGGGATTTTTTTCAAGCATATCGAAGTTCATGAATTCCTAGTAATACTGAGGCTGCAACGATTCCAAAATCTTTTACACTCCATCATGTCTAATTGTCTTATGTGCACTCATGATGATGCTAGTCCATGCTGAGGGTCATAGGAAGTTCACTGTAGGCTCAACGATCCGCTTGTACAACTCACCATTCCATTGGGAGGTATCAGCTCGCGTCTTGTTTAACGCTTTTATGACTTGAGGCGGTTCATCATCATATTTCCGCTGATGATTTTATTGTACATTACATCGCTCAGATATGCCGTGATGGTAACTGTTGGCAGTCTTGACAAGCAATTAGCATTCTGGTGTTTTGCTCCAGGTCAGTGGAGGATCTCGAAGTCATAAGCCTGCAGTTTGAGGGCCCATTGGGCTAGACGCCCTTCAGGCTCCTTGAGGTTCTGCGACCAGCATAACAAATCATGATCCTTTATGACTTAAAACTTCATTCCATGAAAATACACCCTAAATTGCTTATATATTTGTATCATTACTAAGCACATCCACTTGGTCACGGTATAATTATGTTCATGGAAATTCAAATACAACTGCAGAACGCCACTGGGTGCTCCTCCTCTCCATCATTTTGTTTGGATAGGACCACCCCTACAGCGGAAAGAGACGCATCCATTTGGACAATAAACTCTTTATCAAAATTTGGGTAGTGAAGCACTGGCGCACTGATTAAAACCATCTGAAGTGTATTTAAAGATCATTGTTGGGGTTACATTATTCAAATGCGGCATCCTTCTCTAATAACTCAAACATTGGACCCCCAATACAGCTGAAGTTGGGTATAAAGCGGTGTTAGTAGGCAACCATCCCCAAAAATACTTGTATGTTGCGCTTACTGTTTGGCTTAGCCATCTTTCAGATAGCCTCCACCTTGTCTGGCTGGTGCTTCAGCCTGGTTGCATCACCACAGCCCCAAGGTACTTCAGTTGGTCCTAATAGGAATGGCATTTATGGGGCTTTATCTTGATGTTGGCCTCAGCAAGCTGGCGGAAGACCTCCTCCATATGGGTAAGGTGCTTAGAGAATGTATGTGATATGACATTGATATCATAGAGGTACACAAGGATTCATGACAGCTTCAGGTCGCCGAGAATGGTGTCCATGGCCTGTTGGAACATAGCCAGGGCATTACACAACCCTTGTGGCATATGGGTAGGTTGAAAAAGCCCCTTGGACGTGATAATGGCGCATTTCTCCTGTTCCACAATGGGCAACTCAATCTGCCAGTAACCTGATATCAAATCCTTCGCCAAGAAGTAACAAGCTCCCCCTAACTGATCCAAAGTATTGTTGATCTGTGGCAAGGGATACGAGTTTTTCTTGGTAATACTGTTGAGATTCCAGTAGTCTATTACTACCCAGTTGATACCATCCTTTTTTGACAATTAGAACGGGCGAAGCCCACAGATTCTTTGATGGCTTGAGCATCCCTTGCTCCAGAAGCTTTTCAATTTCCTCGGTTACTACTTCTTCATATGCCTTAGATCAGCGGATAGGCCAAGACCTGATGTGGTTATGATCTTCAGTGTCTAATCGATGGACCACCCCCCAAACGCACCCTAAATAGGGGCCATCAACGACAAAAATCTCCTTATCTTTATTAAAATCAAAGATAGCGCCAGGTCCTTCTGTTCTTCCAATAACCCAACTAAGTTTTTGCGCGGTACCACCGCCATTATGCCAGGCTGCAGCTCAACAGGTAGACCAAATTATCCAGCGGCCCTAACTAATGAACCTGAAGAACCTCCTCAGCTTGAGTCAAGTGTAAATTCGCCACTATTTGATGCCTGTGGACTTGCAATGGTTTGTTCTGTAAATTCTCTGGTAGAACCTTAATCTCCTCATGTCCTGGTAGTATAATGCCTGGAGTCATGTGGGGCTCAAGCTGCTATTGCTGATAAGGGCCAATGACTTCCCCATAGAGTCCATCTGGCACTTCTCTACTAATTTGGTGCTCACTATTACTTGGTGACCAGAGGGGATGGATATAGGCCTGGCAGCTCTGAGAGGCAGCCCTTGATATTCATATATCAGTTGGGAAGGGCCAGGATCTTGCTCTTAGTCGATGGTAGAGAACTGGCATCACCTCATCACTATATGCAAGGTTGATATATCATATGCACTGGATCCTTTGGCACTCCGCTGGAGGTAAAGTAAAGTGGGATCCGCTGCCCCAAAATTTTAAAAGACTCCTCCGTCATATTGACAACAGCCCCAAAGTGTCGCATGAAAGCAGTTCCAATTAACAGGTCATAGTTATTGATTAACAGCACACTATTGCTGGGGCTACAATGACAATCGACCTGAACCGCAAAAATAGAACGCTGTAAGCTCCCTCAGAGACCGTGCTTTCTGCTCCAGAGGTCCCATACACTATTCAATGTTTTTACATCAGGCTTTAACGTCAACTTCACCGCCAACTTAGTGGAAACCATGTTGACTGTGGCGCCTGTATCAATTATAGCGCAAACTCAATTTTTTGCTATAAGAATATTACAATATGTACATTCAGAATAAGAAGAATATTGACTGTTTAATACGTGGACATTTAAGTGATCTCTTTTCCCAAGGAAGCTCTCAATCCCTTCACCAATCTAGGGTATTCTTTGGCAAAACCGTCTACCAGAAGGGCGATGTTTACATCTTTCAGGCAAGGTGCATCTGACTTTGGATCCAGCTTTTCTGAAGAAGCTTTGTCAAATATTTGATAGGCGTAAAGCTTCAGTTGCTCCTGAGGTCCTTCATCCGCAGCGGCCTTGGCTTGTGCCCATGTTTGTACATTCACTCTTACAACCAGCTGCTGGTATAAAAATTCATCATATTGAGGGAATTCCTCTGGATATACTACAATAGGTTCAGGTGGGACGTTTTGGGTGGAATAGAGGAGGTAGAGAGTCCCATCTTTACTACGCTTTTTCTTTTCCCTGATAGTGTTGATCCTGTTGCACATAGTGAACTTGACAGTTAGGACAACTCCAAGAAAGGTGTCCAGGGTAATCTCATTCAAAAAAATCACCACATAGGGTCCGCGTCCTTGGTTCTCATAAGATGGGCCAGGATTATAGTTTACTATTGACAATTGGCATAAATAGGGCCAGGTTGATGTAGTGATTGCTGATGATTCTGTAATTAGGCCCAGTTCAGTAGTTGGGCTGTTGACAATTATCATAAGCAGGTCTGAAGTGGAAATTGAACTTCTGGGGGTAAATCAGTCAAGGTCGAGGTGCATTATAAAGCTAGTGGTTACTAGGTAGAATCTGAACAGGACGGAAGAATTCCCATGAATAAGAAACTTAGTTTGAGTCCAAAGAGGAGTCCATAAGTTTCCTCTATGTATTGGGTGAAGGAAAGGGAGTGGATAGTCAGCGCAAAAACTGAGCAATCTTGAGCAGGGGTACGTCATCCTCCAAAATTGGAGTTTTGACGTTGTAAAGCTCTTAGTATGACTTCACTGCAAAGGTCATCGCAATGCACACATTGGATTTGGATATAGTCCGCGCCCTAATTAACATGTGGGCTTCCATCGTAAATCAGTTAGCAAACGTGGTGAGGGTCTCATTACACTGAAACCCAATAGTCAAGGACTCAGCCTTCCACTGCGACATTTTTGTGGTTCCTCTGAACAACCGCAGCACAGTATCCTTCATTTCTTGGTATGTAGAAGAACTTCTTGGAAGGTAGCAGGTGACTTGGTCAGCACTCCAAATATTTAAGGAGGGTATCAGCAATTTAGCTTGCGCCAAACAGAGGCTCCTTCTGCCAAAAGTTCAAAATGTTTGAAGAACCCATTGATGTTTACATTGCAGTCTAATGGAGGGAGCTTGTCAATGCAGAACTCCTTCTCCCTCTCATAACTGCAAGCCTTAGGAGTTACTGAGGATTTTAATGAGACTCATAGCTGGGAGCCTGACAAGGAGCTGGCTTGGAAGGGTCAGTAGCTCTAGGGGTAGAGTAGGGCTCTTCAGCGGGCAGGACTGCCATCACATGTGGTTTTCATTGGGTTGGAACATAATCATACCTGGAGCTGCCATCACAAGTCAAGAAACTCATGATGCCTGCATTCTCAGAGAAAAGTGCCTCAGCTGGGTATCCAGTCTCATACTCTTCATATCTGGTCCTTCCCAAGTGACCCCTTGTTCTTCCACTTCCAAATGGGAACAAGATGGGTAAAAGGTAGGTGTTAATTTT
>JAKSZP010018876.1:0-69411 GCA_022478985.1 Massospora cicadina | reverse complement strand
TGGCTGGTAAACCTATGAAGCTTTCTCTTTTATTCAAGGCGGATACCCAAGAATGCTTGTTTTTAATTATCCAGGGTTTGTTTGTCGCTAAATTCTTGGATTAATGCCTTATGGACCTGTTCTCAGGTGTTGCACTCCTTCAAATGTGGGTTCATGATCTCCCACACAGTGCTGTTAAGGCAGGAGTGGATATGCTTCACTTTCTGCCAGTCGGCGGCCTCCTCCATAAAACCCTCATATGTGTACAAGAAAGAGACGATTCTTTCCTGGCTGGAGGTTAGCCTTTATTTAAACTAGTTCTAAAGTTAGTTACAAGAGAAGTGGAGAGGGTGTATAAGCCAGAGATGGGTGCTGGCTCAGAGTGTGGGATCCACTAAAGGAGGCCACAAATAATATTTTAGAATGAGATATGATACTTTTTATTAAAAGTATAAAATAACACTTATTATGGTTTTTTATGTTTTTTATTAAACAGGCAGAACAAAACCAGAAAAGGTCTTTTGTTGATACTAGTTTTTCCTATTTAAACTAGTTTGATTTTCAAGACCATCAATATTAGAGGCAAAAGAATGCAAAGCTCAGTCTCTCAAATTAGGGAATATAGGCTTTTGGCCTATCAGATCGAAGATAAAATTTTTTAGAGGTAAAACTGACCTGTGCGGTAATGATTTGATGAATCATATCCAATCACCAGCGAGTAAAATCTTTTACCTTGGCGGTGGTCAGACTTAGATGGTAATGATTGGGTACTTTGTTGGTAGTCGGACTTGGATGGTAATGATTGGCTAATGTTTACCCTATCATCCTCAAGTAAATTCTTTTCACCTCAGTGGTGGTTAGACTCGGACAATGATTGGTTAACTTGCACCCAATCATTGATGGGTAACATCCTCTTGCCTTGTGGAGGTTCTGATCCATGCGATATTATACTCCTCATATTCAACTGAGGAGTTGGAGTATTTCTTTTATTAATTATTACTGTTTTAAGCTAATTTTTGTGATAAATCGTATTATTCTGGTTGTTAAGATTCCACCAAGAATCCATTGGGACCATATAGTACTAAAAAAAAAGATTCCACCAAGAATCCACTAGGGTCTTTTCGCTGTGGGTACTCATATTGTTGATATCCAAATTATTATCTAAAAGTTTAGCAGGTGATGGGCCAATTATAGTAGCAGAATCAGGAACACTAACCTCAACATTCTTTGTCTTAGATCAAAAAGGAGAATGTCCAACATTGCCCCCCTCAAGAATATTGGTAGGGGTGTTGCAATTATGGTAGGGTGGTACCTTTTCATCCACTTGAGAGGTAGGAAGGGGGATGTGGAGCTTATTGGCAACTGGCCTTTTTTGTCGCAGTTTTTGTGGGGTTAGTATACATGCAGGAGGTTTCTTCTTGCTGGGTCCGTTATTGGCTAAAACTAAGGGAAATTTGTAATTGAGCAACGATAGGATTCCTTGCTTCATATAGATAATGCCATCATATTTGATCATTAGCTGCGTGCCTATAAGCATATCATAATCATTGTTATCTAAAGCCAAGGCAGGGGCCAATAGTATAAGTTTCCCAATATGAATGGGAAGGGACAAGTAGGCACCCAGCGCGCGGGTGTTGTTTGGGCCAGCGGTTCCATAGTCTTGGTTGTACTCCAAGTCAGGTACAAGCTTGATTTTTTCATCATCTTGGAGGATATTATGTTCACCGGGGAGCCAGTATCTAAGTTGGCCATCACCTGAACTTTTTGAATCACCACTTCGACCTTTGTGAGTATCCCCCCAAAAGTGGACAATAGCGCTAAGACCTCCCTAAGATAAAAATTGGAGTTTAATTTGTATGCCTTATTGGGTAGTTTTCCTTGATGGACTTCATGGTGAGGCTATGCTGGATAGGGTGTATAAGATGAGACACCACCTCATCTGCGTCGCTAGCAGTATCAATAATGATTGGTTCCCCCAGAACTTGGCTGAGGTACGTTTCTTTGGGTATAGTGGCATCATCCACTCCTCCAGCATTTAAGCAATTGGGGACTTCCACCTCAGCAGGTGTTCTGACAACGTAATAGCTGACCTCATCCATATCCCCCTCAGAATCATCCCCTGGGGTATTGGTAACGCAAGGTAATGGCATTAGTTGATTAAATGAGTTAGGCACATGAGGTTTGTCAGCAATAGGTGTGCCCTTCCCTATGCTGACATTTCTTTTCCCTGCTCCTGTTCCTCGACATCAGCTTTCTTTTTCCAGCACATAGCCTCCATGTGTCCAAACCTGTTGCAGTATTCGCACTGAGGGCGTTCAGGACGATTTGCTTTGGGGTTTTGTTCTTTAGGGCCCATTATCTGAAGGGGCTCCTTCTTATCCTCAATAGCTAAGGCTCGAGGCTTAGGCTTTGGATCATCAATGGTTAAAACGCAAGTCGAGATACTGCTCCACGTGGAACTTTGGGCTTATGGAAATCAGCGACATCTATTAATGCCTCCTTGATGTCTTGGATGGTATGAAAATAGCGTTTAACTGAAGTGATGTGCATCGCTAGCGATGGGTAAGAAGCCACTCCAGTCAATATGGCGGCTACAGCATCATCCAAAGTCATCATCTTTGAAGTTAACAATGTCTGGGCTTCTAAATAGAATCGTTCCACAAAAGCGATCACTGACTCTCCTTTTTAGATACTCATATGCATGAAGGCTTGCTTTTTCATAATTGAAGTTGTTTGGAGCTGAACGTGTTTATGAGGGTCTCTTTAACCTCAGACCAGATGCTAAGAGCGTCCATATGTGGGACCATCACCTCTTGTGCCATGCGGCCCAAACAGGAAAGGATATGTTTGGCCTTCTGACAATCAGTCGCCCCTTCCATGCTACTTCATAGATGTATAAAAACAAAGCGATGCTACCCTCACTGGGGATAAACTTGTCTTTGAACGTTGGTTTGAATGGACTAGATTCACCCCCAGTAAGGGTATGAATAGCTGAAGCTACTGTTATTGGAGTTTAAGAGCGGTAGCTCCACTGATCAAAGGTTCATGAAAGGCGATCAAACTGATTTTGCATGGCTTTGAGCTGAGTTTCCATTTTAGAGAGGGCTTCTAGAGGCTCATATTTGCACAGTCTTAATTGAGCTTTGATCCCTGATTCATAAGTTTCAAAGTCTTCCACTCAATTTTCCATTGCAGAGACTTGAAAACAAAGTTGTGACACCATTGAGCTTAGGCTTAATTGAGCAGTTTCCATGGCTTTCAAGTGGTTCTTCAGCTCTTCTTTCATTTGGTTACACCCTTCATTGTCATGAGAGTGAGAACTTGGGCCTTGTACTCCATCCTTTATCTGCTCATACCTCTGCTTGACCTTCGTTAGTCAACTATATAAATCCTTCAACAGCCCAGGGCTTTCCAGAGAAGCTTTCATCCTTGTTGCTTCGATTTCACATTCAGTCAGGCGATGTGCCAAATATTTGGTATTTCCCAACGAAGCTTTGAGAGCTAGCTCCTTTTCTAGCTGAACAACCTTGGCCGCGAGGGTGGTGGTGGTGCTAGATGGTTCAAGCGACAGATGACGTTCAAGCTCATCCACACGCGAGAAGGCTTGAATTAACTGTTGCTCCACTACAGCCACACGCTGTTCATATTCCTCTTGGAGGACGGAGTCGGGCGCTGATAAGTCACAATGTGCTTGCTCAATTTGCTTTTCAAAATTCTTTAGAAAACTCCTCCAACATTGAGCGTGTGTTAGCAGAGGAGGCATTCAGTTCATCCCTAAAGATCTTCATGGTCTCCTCAACATACTTCATAATCCCAGTGTCCATGGTAGCAAATTGATCATGTAGCTGAATGATGAAGTTTTGATTGGCTTCCACTCCAGATCTAACTGCTCCAAGATGTTCAGAGGTCAGTTGATACAACTTGTCATAGGCTAAATTCAGAGCTGCATGGGTATCTCGGTGTCAATGAAGCTCTTCATGATGGCCGGCTAAGAGATGCATCATATGGACCAAGGCAGGGTGGGCGAACTTGCGTACATAGGTAGTCAAATTTGTAAGCTGACCATAGGTTTCTGGGAAGACACTAGTCTCATAGAGAAACAAGTGGCGTTCCCCTACCAACGACGCTCGTTCATGAGATGCAATGTTGCCAGGATTAAGGATGCCATGAGTAAGATCTCTCACAGCTTCAGTGGCTGGCCAAGTGATGTGATGAGACTCAGGTATTAATATAGGTTCAAATTGTTTTTCTTCAAATTTTGGAGCAGTAGGACTATCCATGCGATCATCTTCTTCAGTTTCTTCCCCATTTTGCACCCAATGGGTGACACTCTCCATAACTTTTTAGTACTTATCAAAGTATGCAGGGGGGATTGACCCCTGTAGTGAGCACCAATTTGTGGGATCCACTAAAGGAGGCCACAAATAATATTTTAGAACGAGATATAATACTTTTTATTAAAGGTATAAAATAACACTTATTATGGTTTTTTATGTTTTTTGTTAAACAGGCAGGGCAAAACCAGAAAAGGTCCCTTTGTTGATACTAGTTTTTCCTATTCAAACTAGTTTGAATTTCATGACCATCAATACTTGAGGCAAAAGAATGCAAAGCTGAGTCTTCTGAATTAGGGAATATAGGCTTTTGGCCTATCAGATTGAAGATAAAATTTTTTAGAGGTAAAACCAACCTGTGCGGTAACAATTTGATGAATTGTATCCAATCACCAGCAAGTAAAATCTTTTCACCTTGGCGGTGGTATGACTTGGATGATAATGATTGGGTATTTCGGCGGTAGTCAGACTCAGATGGTAATGATTGGCTAATGTTTACCCTATCATCCTCGATTAAAATCTTTTCACTTTGGTGGTGGTTAGACTCAGACAGTGATTAGTTAACTCACACCCAATCATCAACAGGTAACATCCTCTTGCCTCGCAGAGATTCCGATCTGTGTGATATTATACTCCTCGTACTTGACCAAGGAGTCAGAGTATTTCTATTATTAATTATTACCATTTTAAGCCGATTTTTGTGTTAAATTGTATTATTCCAATTGTTAGGATTCCAACGAGAATCCACTAAGGTCTTTTTGCTGTGGGTATTCATATCGTTGATATCCACATTAATATCTAAAAATTTGGCAGTTGATGGGCCAATTATTATAGCAGAATCAGGAACACTAACTCCAACATTCTTTGTCTTAGATCGAAAAGGAGAATGTCTAACACAGAGATCCCAGTCTCCACATAGTCACGGGTGACCTGCTGGTCTAACCATTGCCATAGGCCCTCAAGTTCCTCTTGGATATCATCCCAGTTTTGGTTAATGGAGGAAACAGAAACCTTATTTGTGACCTGCTCTTTTCAGGGATTGAATGTCGGCGCCCTGAAAGAAAAGCTGACTCTTGAAGGTGGTCAAACGGGTTTCAAACCCTCAAAAAGTTTGAACTAGATGAGAAATGCATTTATTGGTAAGCTTAGTGAAGATGCTTAAGTTGTCCTTTTCATCCAACAGTGCCTCAATAGAGACCCTGGGTCAAGGGGAGTCCATCCAATCAGAGTTTGCACCCCTGGGCTATGCCAAATTTGATTGTGTAAGGCAACCACAGCTGCTAACACATCCTTCACTAGGACTTGTCAGGGCCTTTGGGAGTGGGTGCTGCGGGACCTATGAGCATTTGAGGTTCAGAAGTCCTTCTGGTTCTTCATGCCCCTCACATCCTTTGGGGCCTTTAGGCCCCTAGGCCATTCAGGACCTTCACTCCTGGAGGTGTAGTCATGAGAGGCCAGCTCCCAATAGTTTTGTTACATGGTCCATACCAGAGCCTCAACTTTAAGGAGAAGCTTTATCAGGAACCTTCAAGGAGTTGGACGTTCTGAAGCAGCTGGTACTTAAGATAGTCAAGATCACGCTATCCATCACCGCACTTTGGCCTTAGGCCTCATTAATTAATTGTCAATTATCAATAATGGTCTTGCAGTTGTCATGGATGAAGGAGGAGGCCAAATTGTAGAAATCAAAAACATGGGAGTGTAAGGCCTAAGTTAAGTAGTTGACTGGACCTAATCATCGGATATTTGATAGGGACATAATAATCTATTATGGATCATATTGAAGATATCAATGATTATAGATCAGAAATATCCTAAGCTTATGCTTAGCTTGGGATCCGTGGCCTAGCAATTCCACTTAATAGATTTGCTTATGATGACATGGGCCCAGGGGCTTTGTTGATTAAGTTGGACTTAATAATAATAGTTGAATTGATGACCTGGGCTTGTGGCTTTGTTGATCTATGTTAAAATTAGCTTTTAATATCAATCTACTTTTAGATCAAATTAATTACTAAAAAAGTGGTATGAATCGCCTTGGTATGTGCTACCAATTTCTTGAGAGGAGCATTGGTTCAGCTATTTGTAGATTTGTCAGAAACGCTGTCTTTAGATAATTACAAGTTTGACACTGACCCTGAGGCCGTGTGAGATGCTATAGAGCCAAAAGGATTCTATACTCTCAAAAATACTTATTAAGTGTCCCTCTGGATAAGTGCCACTGAAAAATGAGGCGTCATGGGTAAGATGTGGTTAACATCACCCTTATAAATTATCTCTAAGTTGATACAAATAAAATACAATTGATTGTTACCACAAGTTCATAGTTTAATATACAAGCTTTTGTATTTAATACTTTTACGTTGTAATAAGTTGAGAATTTACTTAGGATCAGAAGGGTCAGGGCAGCGAGCCATTGTATATGTAACAACAGAAGAATACAGCTTCAAAGTGTTATTTTCAATGAGTTTTTATCATGAATATTGTCACAGTCTGGTCTACTGTCTCTATATAATAGACGCTCAAAACTCCAACTTATCCCAGAAGAAGAACCGGCCCATCTGAAATAGGCCAAAACTTCAACAAGTGGCACTCATGGCTGGGAATTCAGATGGTGACCATGCTGAACAGGGGAAAAATCCCAATCAACTATTTAGAACCATTACTGGGACCAATGGGAATACAGAAATGACTGTGTCCCAGATTATTGGAATGATGTACCTATTATTACCTACCCCAACGAATACATTTTACCTGAAGAGCTGGAACGTTTTGAACAGCAGTTTTAAGAGGGTATCAATTAGGACAAGGGCCCATGGACAATAGTAGCAATCCTTTTTATTGCCAATGACAGCAAGATGTTGTGGATGAGGTATCTAGCTCATCATCAATTGAGTGTAGCTAGAATCTGAAACAATTTTATTGGGATAGAGAATATTGCCCAATACTTAATTAAGTTTTTACACCCCTCCTTTAGAAATTCTCAGATGACAATTGCCCGCCATCACATGGCCATCACCGAGTTGGTAAGCTTCTCATGAAGCTCCAGCCAGGAGGATTAAATCTTGAATGAGTGATTAGAAGCCAACTTTGCTGAGGTCTGTTCTAGTTTGAATGCAAATTATAATATAGAGACTTGGACTAAATGATTGGGTAGCAGGATTATCACAAGAGCTAAATGACAGATTAGATTTCATCTTTAACAACTTCCTGAAGAAAGAGGAGTTACTAAATATTTGGTCAGCAATATCACTCAGACCTCTATTAACCTTCAGAGTTCCTGAGGCCTAATCACAAATTACCAAGAGGCACAATTAAACCATAACAATGAAATTTGTGACCAATATCAGTGAATGAGTGTCTAATATCGCAGATGAAGGATGAATACACTGAAAAAATTAACTACTGGTACACACAATTTGAAGGCCAATGGGCGGAGAATAAAAAATAAGACTTTATTGATCATCTTTATTTAACTGAGGCAAGCTGACCAGGGGACAGGCATTGCCAAAAGAAAGAAATGACATGAAACTTCGAACAGGTCCAACTCCGTCAAAGAAAGTTTTTCCACCTCTGGATCAGGACTCAAATTTTTCT
This sequence comes from Massospora cicadina, assembly GCA_022478985.1. NCBI lineage: Eukaryota > Fungi > Entomophthoromycota > Entomophthoromycetes > Entomophthorales > Entomophthoraceae > Massospora > Massospora cicadina. The sequence continues at coordinate 61,501 of JAKSZP010018876.1, read as the reverse complement.
GGTTACGGTCATGGGTAAGGTTTTCGCGTTATTGAGACCTACTAACTGCCAATAGCTTCCCTTTGGCGGGAACCTCAATTGATGTGTGAAGGGCGGGAATCGAACCTACAACTTTCAGGTTGGTAGCTGTATGCCATTACCAACTCGCCTTCCACCCCCTTTTTATTGATCATCTTAATTGACAGATTAATAATTTAATGAGGATGTTACCTCTATTAATAAGTCAAACAATGTTCTTCATGGAGAAGTAAACCATTGAAAGGAGAAATTAAAGAAAAATGACTAAGTGATTTCCACCTTGCAACTACAAACTACTAGTTTGAATGAGGAAATTGTGAAGTTAAATTTAAAAAAACGAAATAGTATCAATTGGGAAAATGAAATCAATGATCAAATACAAGCTTTGGACAATGGGCGTTTGCCGGTGTCACGAACCACTTGACTGAAAACTCTTCTGAATATTATGAGGATGAAGCTTCAGAAGTAGCTACTGAAATGGATGCTGGGCCACGTCAATAAATGCCTAGTAATATGTATAGTTTCTTTAGCCAACCCCAAGACCTCAAACCGTGATACAATGCCTCAACGCCCCAGCACTCCTGGCTCAAGCCAACAAAGAAGTAATCATGATAGCAATGGATAAGAAAATGATAATTACAAACCAGCGAACCTTTCTGCTTTTGATAATAATGCTAGTGTAAATCCGCATTTGTCAAACGCTTTGAAATAGCCATGTATGGTGCCAGTGACCATAACAAAGTGGCCACTATGAAATACTTCTTGAATGAGTGGAGCATTTAGTTAATTATGCCTCACATTGATGAAAAACCCAAACCTATGCCGGAGTCAAAGAGGCCAAACTTCATGAATTTGGAGGTCCAGAACAATGATAACTAGAAAATCTAAGTTTATAAACATTTGCTTTAAAAAAGATGAAGCTATTGACAAATTTGCTGATCAATCTTATTACAAAGCTCAAGTTCTCCAGGGTGCAAAGGCTATGATTGATTTTGACACTAAGATTGCATCACAACATTCAGTACAACCTAATTTAAATTTGTCAAACACCTTATTGCCTGCCTTTGTGCAAAACTTTGCAACATCTGAATTTGTTAATTATCTGTGTGGATGCTCAAAGCACTATGGCCCTCCCAATACTGGATACATATCAAAACCTGCTGCCTTCTTCTGGAAAACCCTACATTACCATAAGAAGACTGACAGTGATATGCCTTTGAAAACTGAGCAAACCTTAAATACAAGGTCCCCACAACCGCTGAATTAGATTGCTTGATATAATTACAATTGTAAAGGAACTTTGCTTCCCAATGCCAACAGCGTAATGTCAATGTAGTCCTTCCTGATAACGCACAGGAGGAGGGAAAGAATAAGCACTATAGATGCAGGACGCTCTATTGTCTTAAAAACACCAGTCCCACCTGATTGACAATAATACAAATGCATGGGGCCTTGTTTACCAACTAAACAAATTCTATTTAGTATCAAATGAAGATTCTACAAATATACATGGGTAACTCGCTCCCAGAGTAAGGTTGTCATACCTGAGGCCTCTGAAGTAGTTGCTAAAAATGCATGTGCAACAGATACTTGAGAATACTTTAGCCAAAGGGCTGTATAATGCAGCAGATACCATAATCTTTAAAGGGGTTAATATAGCTATACCAATCAACAAATTCATCAATGAATGTCCCAGTATCAGAAATACTCGGAAGCACACTCTTAACTCTTTAGATTCTTCCCATGTTTACTTAGTAAAATCTATTGATTCTTAATACTCTGAGTTCACTTGAATGAATATTCTAAAAACAAGATCAAAGTTGTAGCTATTGTTGATAGCGGACACCCTGTAAACATTGTCTCCATGAAGTTGATAAAAATATTGAAAATTGCTCTGGACATTGATCATAATCAGGAATATGGGTTTTTGGCCCCAACAGCATTAAGAGTGAAGGAGCTTACACCGCCTTGCCACTGAAATTTGGATCTTTGGTAGTAGCTGCACCCACAATAGTGCTTCCCAGCGCTAAATATGACATATTAATTGGAACTAGTTTTCTAAGAACCTATGGGATCTCATGTACTTTTAAAGAAAACATCTTACCAATATTGGGCCAATCACTTCCAATTTATTAATCTCATGATAATATGAAGCCCGCTAGCCATTGCAAAAACTTTATCAATATATCTTATGCTAATGGTATAATACCAGTAGGATATATTCAGTGAGGAAATCAAACAGCCCGTGCCAACTGCTATAAACAAAAATTGAGGAATACCTCTATGGGCGAATAAGAATGTGACAATAGCTCCAGGCCATCAACTGGTTATGAGGACTGGGACCACGCTGGATATTCCAGAAGGACTATATGGGGAGGTTGTATCCCCTTGGAATCATTATTGGATAGAACTTAGTGTAGCGCCTGAAATACTTATACCAGGGAATGGGGGAATTGATGTATTATTAGCAAATTTGTCTAGCCAAATTATTAAGGTCAATAAATATCAAGTAGTTGCATTTGTGCATCTGTTTCTGAGGGATGAGTTAAAAGCAGCTGTCAAATTTGGTGATATATACGAGTTTGGTTTACTGACCAAAAGCCTTGGGACACATACTATAAATCCCCAAGAATCATTTACTGGATTATCATGACAACAGAAGGATGAAGCACTAGAGTTGTTTAAACAATACTCCGAAATTTTTGCCAAAGATGACCAAGATTTAGGTTGTGCAAAAGTAGTACAGCATTTTGTTGACACTGGGGACCATGTGCCTATTATAATGAGGCCAATCCGGCGCCCCAGGGCTAGCGATGAAATAGCCAGAGAAGAGCTAGACAAATTGCTGAAAAGTGGAATGATTGTGCCCTCTAAAAGCCCATGGGCCATCCCAGTTTTAATAGTAAAAAAGATGGCAGCAATCGAGTTGTGATTGATTGTTGATGCCTCAATGCCATCACAAAAAAGGATTCTTATCTATTGCCTAGAATTGATGATGCTCTGGACCTTCTGGGAGGGGCAAAGTATTTTATTGCAATGGACCTTATCTCAGGATATTGGCAAATTGATCCGCCTCAAGAGTAGCAGGAGAAGTGCATGATGATTGCTGCATAAGGGCTGTTTCAACCAACTCACATGCCACAGGGGCTGTGCAATTCACCAGCAACCTTAAGCACACAATGGACACAATTTTGGGGAACTTTATATTATTTCGTATACTGTTGTACTTGGATGAGATCAATGTCTTTTTGCGAACGTTTTCCAAACATCTGAAGCACCTTAAACAAGTGTTTAAATGGCTGTTAAAGGCCAATCTGAAGATAAACCTAGAAAATGTCAATTCTTTATAGAAAAATTGGAATACCTCAGGTTTGTCATTGATTCCAATGGTTTGTGGTCTCAGCCTCAAAAGGGTGAGGCAATTAAAAAATGCAACCTCCAACAAGTATGAGGGATGTTCAAGTATTCTTAGGCATGGTAGGATACTATTAAAGATTTGCAGAAAGGTTTGCGAGGATTGCTGAGCCCCTATTCCATTTACTACAAGGAGGAGTTTATTTTTTCTGGGCAGATGAGCGCCAACAAGACTTTGAGATTTTATAAAACCAGATTTGAGCACAGCGCCTGCTTCTAATATCCAGATTTCAGTAGGCTTTTATCATACAAACCAACGCATCATTGACTGCAATTGGGGGTGCGCTATCCCAGATTGGGGATGATGGTGAGGAGCATCCTGTTGCTTATTGCAGAAAGACGCTAAATAAGTATGAGCATTATTATATGGTGCCCAAGCGAGAGTGTTTGGCTGTCATCTACGCTTCTAAACAATTTTGGGTGTAAATTCATGGCACCAAGTTTCAAATAGTGATGGAAAACAGCTAATTTTGATGGCTCCAAAATCTCAAGGAGCCTGAGGGACGATTAGCCTGATGGGCCCTGAAATTACAGACGTATGACTATGAAATTATTCATAGAGCTGGAGTGGCCCATCAAAATGCAGATAGACTATCACAACTTCCTATTGTAGCTGTCCTGAGCAGTTTGGCCAATGAGCTTCATGAAGAAATGATTACTCAAAAGTATGGGGACAAGCCACATGAAGTACAAAAGGCGATCAAAAAAGCATCAATGACAATGAATATCAGAATGAAATTTTTTATAAGCTCAAGCCCAAAGGGCAGCGTCAAACTTTCATAAACTTTCAGACTGAGTGGAAATTATTACACAAGCCCACAAGGCTGTTAGCATAGAGGATTGACCAAAATGCTAGAATTAATTCGATCCAGTTACTATTGGGATTCCATGCAATTTGATATCCAAGATGTACGTGGTAAATGTCATTCATGCCAATTTGCAAAGTCTATAAAGTTGGATGTGAAATATAATTTGATCAAAACTGACTGGATCTGGCATACCATGTCAATTGGTTTAGTTGGTCCTTTACCTGTGAGTAGCCTAGGCAACAAATACATAATTGTTGCTATTGACCATATGATGAAATGGGTGGAAGTGAAAGCAATTTGAGATGTTGGGACTTTGACTAATGCCAAGTTTATTATGGATAGTGTCATTTATAAGCATGGATGCCGGAGAAGATCTTGATGGATACTGCATAAATTTTACTGACCAGATGGTGCAACGGTTAAATAAGTTGATGTCTATCAAAGGAGTGAATTCAACACTGTACCATCCTGAGACTAATGGTATGATAGAACGAGTGAATGGCACTCTAGTCAGTATATTGCGCAAAATCAGCCGCAGCGCCTTTGCAATGGGCTACTTTCATTAGTGCTACTTTATTTGCATACAATACTGGACACCACAGCAGCATGGGCCACTCACCATTTCAATTTCTGTATAATAGACAGCCCGCTCTAACTCCACTATTATATTTGGTACTCAGTTCAACTGAGGCAATTAGCCCAATTAGTTATGTTGAGAAACTAGCAAAGATTTTAAGCAAGTTGCAATATGAAGCTTAATAAAACGCAATTAGTCAAAAAAACTATTCAGAAGAGCTACCATGACGCTAAACAAGCTATGGTGACTAAGTTCAAGGAAGTAGACTTAGTAGTATATTGTGACAGGCATAGCTCAGGCCACGCGCACAAGCTGACCTCACTTTGGAAAGGTCCGGTTATTATATTGGAAAATATATGAAGATGTATATACTATTAAGGAAAAAGGCAGCTTGGTTGTGAATCAAGTACACGCTAAGTTCCTTCATCCATATCATAAAGAATTATAATACAAAAAGAAAAAAATAAGAAGAAATATAATAAAAAATAATAAAAAATGAATATAATAAGTAAAAATATTCAATAATAATAAAAATAATGAAAAGACAGAAAAAATAATTGAAAAACTTAAAGTTTAATTCATAGATTTGATGCCTCACTGGCATTGGAACCAAATACCACTTCTTTGGGAGGGGGAGGAGAGAGAAAGATGAAAACCTTTAGTAGTATCAGAGAAATGTGAACCTAATATAAATCTTAACTATCCAGACCTTGTTGGAGATGCACCAGACCCAAAAAGGCTCAGCACCTGGCATGCTGGCCTGGTCAGCTTAGGAAAGGCCATTGAACTAAAGAAAAAGCCTATTGAAAGGGACTTCAGAACAAGTATGAGAGTTGTTTGATTTAGGAGAAAATGCTGCAGAAAGAAAGATACAGTCAGCAAGAAGGCTTCCATGACAGGGTTAATTGGGGGAGAAACACTTTTGCACAAACCATTTGTGAACGGGCCTCATATAGAACCTTGTGCATGTTAGCACAGTTTCCATGGAAAGCAAGGAAGGAGGGAAGCGAACGCATGCACCCAGAAGAGACATCTCTGGGATATATTTTGGGAAGCCCTTTTGCCAGGCTTTTGCAAAGGGCTCTGTATAATACTAGGATGTGCTGATCTTTCAAAACCTGAGTTTTGAGGCCCAATGGGACGTGTAATTTGTATGTACCAAAGTGGGTTCGAACCAAAGCCTAGCTACCAAGTTAGTGAAAATAAGAGCCTGATAGGCCTCAAACCTATCAAATGAGCCAACCTCAAGCTCATTAGCAAGTGCAGATGACAAGTAGGCTGCTATAAGTTCCAACATCAAGTTAAGCTCAAAAATGCAATTGTAAAAATTTACTTAAGTGGCTGTTATCAGCAAGCAACCTAGTAACCTTTTTACTGCACAGGTTTGGTTTCCTCAAGCACTTCATCGCATTGTATAGAATGAATTATTAACCAATAATAGTATGGAGACTATTATCCATGGTTGAGTATGAATTATATTTTGGCCCAACGCTTGGCAGTTTTCCCAATTAAATACTCGTGAAGTCATACTTGTAGAATTCATTCCCTTGCTCTTGTCCACCCAATATTCTCTGAGATACCCCAGTGACAATCTATTTTAGCTCAACACACAGTTGGCAGCTATCCCTAAAAGTGACTCCTTCTTCTCTAGATCCCCACTCGGATCTTTACTCTTCTCTCTATTGTCTTCCAATTTAACCCTCTGCAATAAAGTCCTTGAGATAGAACAACACAATAGAAGCTGATAGTTTAACTATACACCAAATTTATATTACTGTAAACACTCGTTTTTGTAAATATGTTTTTTAGATGATATTTTTTTATTATAGTAAATCCTAGGGAATATATATAGTGGGGAATTTGGCTGTCTAACCCTCAGTTGACACCTCTTTAATGAAACGGCAAACTTTGCCATTGAATCACCCATCCTTGTCTCAGCAGCATGGTCTTCCCCATCCTGGCTAGGATTCCATCATTGGACATCCTTGAGACCTCAAACAGAAAGAGTCTGAAAACGTGTCTCTAATGTTTTCCTCTCGATTGAAGCGAACCAACCATATTTTGCTAGCGACCTGCTTAGGTAATAGGACTTATTACCCATTATGGCAGGTCACTCACCAACTAATTGATTCGCTAGTTTCAGGCAGCATCACTCACCTCGCAACTTACTATTTATTCCCAATTAGTAGTTGATAAAACCCAACTGATCCCAATCAGTACACCTGATAGTTAATCACTATCAGATGCCTCTATTTTGTCGGCAACTCCGCCCAATGAGATCTTAAGTATTCATCTGGATTGATCCCTGATGGATATGACCACGCAAATATCTTAAAATTCTTCAAAAGTAGTTACTCTGAAACTTGGTCCAACCAATTTCAGATTCACTTCGCCTTAGGGAATTATCCCCTAGCGATACCAAGTAATCTAGCAGGCTGGGAATATGGGCAAAAATCCCAACACATCCCCCTCTTGCCTAGATTTCCAGCGAGAAAAGGACTGGGGCATGAGAACACCGCTTCAGATACCTGGTCAAATACTTTATGGGTTAAGCAGAGTACAAACATCAAGACTCAATGCTGCTCAGGATGACCTTTGGCATATGGCGTTCTTCCTCTTCTTCCTTGCTACTTCTTTCTCAGAGCATGGTCCCCACGACCTACTGTCATGCTGGGCTGATTGATTTACTTGTGACGATACTAGTCCTGGGATTTGGTTTTACCCCCATCAGGGTATATGACTCTCTGTCATATTCAGGATTCTTGGTATGGCGTCCTTAATTCCTGATTTTCTCCTCATCCTAGACAGGAGACTCTTGCTGTTGATGTTTGTTTCATGGCTTGATTAAAAATGCTTTAACTCTATTCGCCCTTATTATTTTGCTCATAACCTCTTGGCTTAAGTCATTCCTAATTCTTCCCTTAGAGAGCTTATCCCATTAATTTTGAGATTAATTTCTCCAAAATTGGAGCTTAATGGATTATAGAGTGCATAATATCAACTTCTATATAAGTCTAACATCCCCCCTCTCATCCAGCTCATATGTTGAATTCTGAGTCACGTTACCAGCAGCTCCTAAATAGTTTGTCTGATCCAGACCTCCATCTCTTCCAGCAGATGAGTCAGGATGCTCAGCGGAACCTCTTTTATGGTCCTTCCAGGACTCATATGCCTAGTCTGGTGCAAGCGACTAGTCCTTCCATTGAATTATCGGAAACAGTAACTAATCCCTCCAAAACCAGGCTGGCTATCATTTTGAACAACTTTTGGTCAATTCTTCCTCTGCCGTCAATTCCAAAGTTGGACTTCAAAACTCACCTGTATTTGGCTCCTTTTGCTGATGCTCTGAACATTGTCATAGATGCTCCAGAGATTATGCTGGTTGCTCTGGATCATTCAATTCTTTCCGGGTCAGATCTGCTCCCTGAGTTCATCATTCAACTTGGTCAGTATTAAAAAACCGCTGTTCTGGTCTCCAATCTCTCAATTGGTAACAATACTCACTTTGAGCTCCCTACGCTGAACTCCAGGCCCAAGCCACTGAGGCTTTGACATTAGTGCTGAATCCCTCTGATCTTGATAACATCCTGGATTGGAATACCGCCGCTTATGCTCTTTACTTTGCCAGTCAAGTTCTTTGAAGTTGGTCCATGAAGCTTCCAGCCTCGCCTGGGTTCCACCGTTTGTTCAGCTTTAGCTTCCAAGAAGCCTGTAGTCGCCGCTTGCAGGATGCAATCCGCCCCTGCATGACTATCTCTTCTCCGGCGCTTCCCATCAGTATATTCCACTGATGGCATTGATAGGGGGCATGATTTGGCAACCCCATCAAGCATCCCTTCTTCGTTGCCAGCCCACATGTTCAGTGTCCTTGATGAATCCCGTCATCAGGCGCTCAGGACTAATCTTCTGGCTCCAGTACCATATCAGTATTACTCAGGGTTATTCACCAATTACCTCCTTTTATACTCTTGCTTTCCTCCCCACTCTGGTGTCTCGTGATTGGCTTCATCCAGCATCTCAATTTCCCTTCCCCTAGTCACTTTTTCGCAGGGCTTGGCATCCACTCAAAGAACATGGTTTTGTGTAGGTCTTGCCCTCGCTAGCATCCAATATCTTATCAATTTTGACGGGTTGTTCCTTCCTACCACGATCAATCCTCCCTCCCCCAAGAGGCGACATAGGCGGAATCATCCCCAAACTGAGGACAATTAGTGAAATAAAAGTTATAAAATCATATCAGTTTTTTCTGTGCGGTTAAAATCTTTTTTTCCAATATCCTTTATCAATTTTTTATCTTTATTCTTCTTTTTCCTATGGGAATTGACCTTGTTTCAGTTCAGCAGTCCATCTTTTTCCTCCAAACTGGGTCCTGGGTACTTAAACCTGCCAGTTTTCTATGCTTCAGAGGTCCTTTTTTGGACTTAACCATCTATATTGATTCAGAGGTCCTTTTTTCGGACTTGACCTAATCATCAGGACATGACTAACTTAATGGTTCATTGGTCCTTCGGGAACACTTTTATTTTTTTCAGCAATCCAACCCTTCATATACTTAGCATGGACTTGATTCACAACTCTTCTATCCAAGAGATTCTTTATGGAATAGGCATCAGTCGCCATCTTGGAGATCACTTTGAACTGACCTAACCACAATGCATCTAATTTGTTTCTTCATCTGAAACCATGCGTATTGCAATAGGCAACTCTTTTCCCTATTCAATATTATTCTAAGGCCATTTGGTTCTTGTCATCCGTCAATTTTGAACATATCCTTTTCTTCAAGGTTATATCAAATGCTTGCAATTGCATATCAATTAGGATACTCGTCAGTCAGTTCAGGTATTACTCCATACTCATCCCTGACATAGGTTCCACCACCATATATGAAATCAGCAGCAACGCGGCCTTTATTCCATACAATAACCCAAATGGCGTTTTCCTCATTGCTGTATGATGACTAATAATTTAGGCAAACATCACCGAACTCGTTTCATTCCCCACGTGGAAGTTTTCCCTGCAACTAGCTTTCTCAGCATCGCAGCAATCGTTCCATTGACCCGTTCTACCAGTCCGTTCATCTCTGATCAGTATGGTACTGACATGACTCCTCTGATCCCCATTATATCATTTAATCTTGGGATCACATGAGATGTGAAGTTGGTCCCATTGTCACTAAGCAAGACCTGTGGACATCCATGCTGGTATACTACTTGATCCATGATGAGCCTCGCAGTACTGGTAGCGTCTACTCTCATTAGGGCCTTCATCTTGACCCATCTCATCAGATGGTCAATGTCAACTATAATGTACTTGACTCCCCCTGTGCTCATCATCAGCGGTCCCATCACATCAATGGACACCGTGTGCCAGGCAAATCCAGGGCGTACCAGTCAGTATCTAGTTGCATTCTTATGTGGTTTGTGCAGCTGGCACTCCACACAACAAGCTATATAATCCGCGACATTGTAGTTGGTCGATTCCCAGTAATAATACTGGCAAATATGGTCAGGTGTTTTTCTCAGGCCTCCATGCCCAACAACCTTATGAGCTTCTTGTACTATTGCTGCTCTTTCTGACAGCTTTGGGAATATTAGCCGCTTCCTGTTGATCATCTTGAATACTTGTCCATCCATAGGTCTCGGTGTTTTCCATCACTTTTTTGAAGTGCACCTTGGATTTCTCAGAGATCGTCTCCAATTTTTCCTTTGACCAATCTCTGGAAAAGCTCATCCACCTGCGGGTATTCCAACTGGACCATTGGCGACCGTGATAAGCCATCTGCGTTCTGGTGAGAAGCCCCCACTTGATGGAAAATCTCATAATCATAGCCAGAAGCTTAAGTGCCCTTTGGGCCAGTCATCCTTCCAGCTCTTTTATATTGTGCAGCCAATGCAGCAAAGAGTGGTCCATTACCACCTTAAAGTGCATTCCGTGGACATACACCCAAAAAGCTTGCATGCATAAATGACCGCAAGGCATTCCTGTTCAGTCACGGTGTAGTTCCTCTCAGTGGCTGAGAGTGTCTGGCTCACATATGCCACCGGATGTCCGTCCCCAAGTTCATCTACTTGGCTCAGTATGGCGCCAATTGCCATCAACGAAGCATCAGTTTGAATGATAAACTCCTGATCAAAATTCAGATATTTCTGAATAGGCGAATATATCAAATACTGGCATAACTCATCGAAGGAGTCCTGGGACTCTTCATTCCATACAAATCCTTTTTTTGGATCCTTTAATAAATGGAATAATGACTTGGCTATTTGGGCGAGGTCCTGAATAAATCTTCTATAGTATCTGACCATCCCAAGGAACACTTGGATGTCTTGGAAACTCTTTGGTACAGCCATACGTTCTATAGCTGCTATCTTCTGGGTTTGCAGCTGCAATCCACTTGAGTTAATTACGAATCCCAGGTATTCCAACTCTTTCTTTAAGAAGTAACAACCTTCCTTGGCTTGATCTTCAGGTTAGCCGCGGACAGTCACTTAAATACTTCTTCCAAGTGGTACAGGTGATCAGTAAACGTCTTACTGAACAAGTTTATATCATCCAGATATACCCAAATGCACAACAACTTTAAACCACTTAATATTGCATCCATGGCCCTCTGAATTGTTGCAGGCGCATTGCATAGACCCTGGGGCATCCTCGTTGGTTGATATAGCCCCTGCGCGGTAATAATTGCGCATTTTTCCTGGTCTTCCTTTGGCAAGTCAATCTGCCAATATGCCAAGATCAGATCCATTGCAGAGAAATGCTTTGCTTCTCCTAAACGATCTAGCACATCATTGATCTTTGGTAGGGGATACAAATCCTTCTTCATGATTTTGTTCAGCCTTTGGTAGTCAATTACCACCTGGTTGGATCCATCCTTATTCTTCACGATCAGAATGAGACTCACCCAGGGATTTGATGACAGAACTAGAAGCCCATGCTTCACTAGTTTGCTGATTTCATCCTCCACTACCGCTTTGGCAGCTTTTGATTGTCAGATCGATCTCATCCTTATCAGTAACTTTTCCTGGTGTCGACCCTTGTGGATTATGTCTCATGCGCATCCCAAATTGTGGTTGTCTTGAGTGAACACTTCCTGATACTTTTCAAATAGTTTAAGCACCTCCTCTTGCTGGCCTTCTGACAGATCAGGGAGCTGCTCTCAATCAACCAATAGGTTGATACTTTTGGCTACCCCAACTGGTAATCCTATTTTGTCAAGAAACCCAAAATCGTAATCTTCTCAATTTGGCCATCGGGATCAGATGAATGAATGTGATGATTTGATTCCTCTTGCTTTTCATCGGTTTTTCACTTAAATTCTCCAGGAGAACTCGAATTTCTCCATGTCCTGGCATTATTATCCCAGGAGCCACCCATGGCTCCACTCTGGACTTCTTCCAGGGGCTTCTGACCTCTCCATACAACTGCTCAGGAATCTCCAATGTCAACCCTGTGTCAACTATTATCTGTGATCCGGTTGGTATGATCCTCTCATTCTTAATCCTTAGTGGAATTCCCCAGTTCTCTAGGATTTCCGCCGGCATTTCACATCACTTCCTACCAACTAATTGGTATCAAATTGGGACAATACCATCATTGTATACCAGATTGATGAAGTTGTTTCTCCAATTCAACGGAGCTTCACCATCCTTCTGATAAACCAATGATAACGTCTGGCTCAAGATGGTCAACGTATTATCTTTGAAGTTACATTTAACTCCATATTTCTGTAGAAATTCTGTTCCAATCAGAATGTCATAATTTTGGTTTGCCAAAACTATTGCTGGTGCAGATACCACCAACGACCCAAATCTAGTGGCAGCGCACTATACGCTCCGCAGAAAATGGTGGTGTTTGGCCCAGATGTCCCATATTCTTTTTTGTGTTCCAAGTCCGGCGAGATCTTAAGCCTCTTTACCAGCTTGGTCAAGACAAAATTAACGGGTACTCTGCTGTTGACAATCGCCCTCACCCTCACTTGATTCACTTGTATGTCTATATATGTGCACTCAGAGTATTGTAACATAGTTATTACTGAGTGAATGGCGGCGTTATTAGCTAAATCTAGGGTGTGAATAATTTGAGCCAATAAATCAGGAAACAATTACTTTATTGCGCTGAGGGGGAAAGACATATTAGCCTCATCAAAATGGATGTCAGATAACTCTTCAAGATTCTCAGTGGTTCGAATCTTGTCCACCAGTTGTTGAGCATATGGCTGAACAACTTCCTTGATTATCTCAGGGTCAATTCTCTTCGCCCCAGCTCTGATCATGGCATTCACATCCATATTGACCACTTAATACAGCTGATTCTGCTCATTGTCTATGAACAGATCACTAATATTAATTTCTTCATTCATAATGTTAGGAGGAACAGGTTTCTCCGCATCTCTAGACTGTTCCTTATCTAGGCCATGGGCCCTTTTCCCGAATCCTTGGTGGCTGCTGTCTCCTTGGCCTGGACCACGTTAATATGATCCTTTGGCTTTTTACAGTGTACGGAGAAATGTCCTTTCCTGCCACACTGATAGCAAACCTTCTCCTTCTTGTTTAACTTTCTGAATTATTTGGGCTTATTTACTGCACGGTTAAATTGGTAGCCTCCTTAGCTCCTTTGTTTCCCTTTGTGGGATTCAGATTTCGTACCAGATTAGAATTAAGGCTTCTATTTGGGGCATCAAATGTCACTCCCAAAATCTTCAAGTTATCTACCATTTGCAAGGTAGTTAATTCTGTTGCAAGCATGGAAGACATAATACAATGCAAATCACGATAGGGCTGAAGGGCCGCTTGCAAGGAAATTCTAGATTCAAATTCATCCAATACTTTCTCTCCAGCCAGGATTTGCAACTCCTGGTAAAACTGATCCATGAAGCTAGCAAGAGACTCGTCTTTATGGAACTGGTTTCCCGTAAATTCTTGCTTGCGTTTTGACATGTGTGTCAGACTCCTGAACTTCTTCATGATGGTTGCCTTTGCCTCTGCATACAACCATCTGTCCCCCTCGAGGTGAGGTAACATTAAGTTTTGACAGTCGGTGTCTAGGCAACTTATGACCATCAACGCCTTTTGACAATCCCTGTAGCCATTCATGGTCATTTCAAACAGTCAGAAAAACGCAGGGGCGTTATCCTGATGGAACGTTAGCAATTTTGGCATTGCCCTAAATTCCTCCAAGTTATTTCTGGATGATTCTCTCATTTCAGCTACTCAGCTAACTTGCGGAGTGACTTAAAGTGTCATCTCCAAAATGGCATTAAAAGTGGGCGGCATGTTCCTTGGAGTATTCATCCTCCCAAGTATTGTGTGAGGACTTCTTTCTACAGCATCGCTTGCCATATCAGGCTCACAAGCGCATCTGTGAGCTTTAAGTTCCTCCACTTGTTTGATTAATCTTTTGATATCCACACCAAAATTTCTTAAACAAATGCAATCCTCTTCTTGCTCTGTTTTCAGGTATAAAACCTCTCAAACGAGGTCCCCTTCTTTATTCTTCAACGAGTTTACTTTGCTGAGTAACTCGTTCCTGAAGCTGGCCACATTCTCTACTCCTTCCTCCACCTTGGCGACTTGTTCTTCTAAGGCTGCAAACTCCTGATGGTCTGCTGAGTTTAAGGCATTCTAGTTTACAGTGGCTATCTTGGTCCACAGTTTGCGTAGCTCTTCTTTGTATGCCATTATTATAGATATTTCACTCAACTACCCCTTTAGTGAGCACCAACTTGTAAATATTTACTTAAGTGGCTATTATTAGCAAGCAACCCTTAACCTTTCTACTGCAAAGGTTCCATTTCCTCATGCACTTCGTCGCATTGTATAGAATAAATTATTAATTGGTAATAGTATGGAGACTATTATCCATAGTTGAGTATGAATTATATCTTAGCCCAACGCTCACCCAGTATTATCAATTATATACTCGTGAAGTCATACTTGTAGGGATCTGTTCCCTTGCTCTTGTTCACCCAATCTTCTCTGAGATACCCCAGTGACAATCTATTTTATCCCAACACACAGTCGGCAGCTATCCCTGATTGTGGCTCCTTCTTCTTTAGATCCCCGCTCAGATCTTTACTCTTCTCTCTGAGAGTCTTCCAATTATTTCCCTCTGCAATAATATCCTTGAGATAGAACAACACAATAGAAGCTGAATTTTTAACTACACAACAGATTGATAATATTACTGTAAACACTCGTTTCATAGATTATGTTTTTTAAATGAGGTCTTTTTATTATAGTAAATCCTAGGGAATACATATAGTGGGGAATTTGGCTGTCTAACCCTCAGTTGACACCTCTTTAATGAAACGGCAAACATTGCCATTGAATCACCCATCCTCACCTTGGCAGCGATGGTCTTCCCCATCCTGGCTAGGATTCCGTCACTAGACATTCACAAGACCTCAAATGGAAAGAGTCTGAAAACGTATCCATAACGTTTTCTTCTCAATCCAAGCAAACCAACCATATTTGGCTAGTGACCTGCTTAGTTAATAGAACTTATTACCCATTATAGCAGGTCACTCACCAACTGATCAATTTGCTAGTTGCAGGCAGCATCACTCGCCTCGCAACTTACTATTCATTCCCAATAAGTCAGTGATAAAACCCTACCAATCCCAATTGGTACACCTGATAATTAATCACTATCAGATGCCCCTATTTCGTTGGCAACTCTTCCCAATGAGATCTTAAGTATTCTTCTGGATCGATCCCCCAATGGATACAACCAGGAGAATATCTCAAAATCCCCCAAATGTAGTTACTCTGAAACTCGGGCCAACCAATTTCCAATTCACTTCGCTTTAGGGAATTATCCCCTAGCGATACCAGGTAATCTAGCAGGCTGGAAATATGGGCGAAAATCCCAACATCAATGAAGCCGCACTGCCCACACATAAGGAAGAAATAAAAGTAGTGGAAGGAAAGGTTTGAAAAATGGAGAACAAAAAGTCTGAAAGGAGATCCCCATCTAAAGTGAATTGATGCTGGATGAGGGTTTCTTGGGGATGAATGGCTTCAGAAGCCCAAAGAGTTAAGGAGGTAGTCAAATGAGGATCCCTCTCAACCCATTTAGATGTTTGTTGGACAGAACTTGAAGCCAAGGGTTCCTGCTTGGGTTCATTGACAATCGCTGAAGTCACAGTGGGATGCAAAGCTGAACTCTTGGGCACCTTTGAAGCGTAGCTGGTTGAACCAGATTTAGAAATTGTTGGCAACATGCCCCAATTTGCTCATAGCATGCCGCATGGAAGTGCTCAATCTTAATAAAGCTCGTCTGTCTGAGGCTGAAAGGCTATTAAAATATTGTTCATTTTTAGAGACTGCAAAAGTTAGACATTGTGACCTAGAAAGAAGGGTAGCCGCTTTTATCCAGTCAAGGTGGTGGAAGTGTTGACTAGTTGAATAAACCTAATTGTTGGATATTTGATAGGGACATAATAATTTATTATGGATCATATTGAAGATATCAGTGATTATGGATCAGGAATATCCTAAGCTTATGCAAAGCTTGGGATCCTCGGCCTAGCAATTCCACTTATTAGATTTGTTTACTATGACATGGGTCCAGGGGCTTTGTTGATTAGGTTGGACTTAGTAATATTAGTTGAATTGATGACCTGGGCTTGTGGGCTTTGTTAGTTCATGTTGAAGTTAGTTTTTAATGTCAATCAAGTTTTTGATCAATTAATTACTAATTACTGGTATGAATCACCTTGGTATGTGCTACTGATTGCCTGAGAGAAGCATAAGTTTATCTATATGCAGACGCGTCAGAAACGCTGTCTTGAGATAATTACAAGTTTGACACCGACCCTGAGGCCGTGTGAGATGCTATAGAGTCAAAAGGATTATAGACTCTCAAAAGAGCTTATTATGTGTTTCTCTGGCTAAAAGCCATTGAGAAATGAGGCGTCATGGTTAAGATGTGGTTAACATCAAACCCTATTAATTATCTCCAAATTGATACTAATAAAATATAATTGATTGTTACCAAAAGTTCATAGTTTAATATACAAGCTTTTTGCATTTAATACTTTTACGTTGTATTAAGTCGAAAATTTACTTAGGTTCAAAAGGATCAGGGCAACGAGCCATTGTCCAAGTAATGACAGAAGTAATTAGATTCAAAGTGTCATTTTCAAGGAGTTTATATCTTGAATATTGTCACCTTCTGGTCTATTGTCTCCATATAATAGACGCTCAAAACTCCAACTTATCCCAGAAGAAGAACCAGCCCATCTGAAGTAGGCCAAAACTTCAACTGCCTGAAAGAGCCCCAGTTGTCAGGAGACTATATGATGGTGCAACCCAACTAACTGGAGAAGGTAATTAATAGACAGGTGAAAAAAGTTTTAAAGGTAGTGTTTGGGTCCCAGGATAAGTTCTCCTGCTGGCAGTTGACCTGAGGTATAGAGGTACTTTATGGTAGAGGGCACGGAAGAGGTGCAGGAACATCTGGTGTGGGCACCCACAGAATAGATGCTGTATATTAATTGTTGGACAATATTGTTAAGGTTTTCATAGTGAAGTTTTACTGACTTCCATCAACTGAAGGCAGGGAAAACTGGAATGTGGCCCAGAATTCTAGACTCTCAGACTGCGTAGGCAGCACTTCATACTTTGAGGTACAAATCTTCAATCAACGTTTTTTCAAATGATCAGCAAAATGATCTTTAAAACTGCTAATATTCTCCATAATTTGTGATAGACGTTTTCACTTAGGACAGATTGGAAACCCCTGTAGTTAGCACCACTTCTCTTGGCGTAACAGTTCTTTTGATTGTCGCCAAAGTCTAAAAATGGGATCAAATCTGAAAATTAGTGGAGAGGTCATAAGGCAAAAAAATGGAGGGAATATAAGCTACTTCTGTGTTAGAAAGCGTCAATATTTATAGGGCGTGTGGGGACATGGTGCCTTAGGGACCTTCATGGCCCTTCTAGATCAGGATTCTTTACTGCCTTCTAGATCAACTAGCTGGATGGTTCCCTCATTGTATTGAACTGTCCTCATGACTGCAGTGGTGGAGAAAAGCTTCTAGTGATTTGAGAAGCGGGGTAAAAATTCCTGGAGGTGTTTCAATTTATCCTTATATGCATAATTCTTCCTAATTAAATCTGGTTTCAGTGCATTAAGGATAGGTTTCTGTTTGCTCTGGTTTAAGAGCCAATTGATCAAGGCTTGATATGGAAGCAAGGGTATTGGCTTGCTTGTCATCTCAAATCCCAACAATGAGCAATAAGCACTGTTTTGCTTTTAGGTACTTTAGGTTGGTCAGCTTTAAATTGACCTGACCTTAAGCCAACTGCTATTTTTACTTCTTGGCAATGGAAAGTTTATTCTTAAAACACAATTCTTTCATTCATTTGTTCTTCTTGCAGTAGTTACCTTTGATCTTCACCACATTCTTATGTTTTGCTTTCTCCATGGTATACGCTCTCATTTTGTTAAAGCCTTTTAAGAAGTCTCTGGCTTGTGTATATCAACCCATCTTAGCAGGGCTTCTTTAATTTCTTAGGAAGAATTAAAGCTCAACTTGACAGGTATGAATTGAATGGATATATATGGATTACTATGTAAATCAGCAACACTGGAAGCTATGGCATCATCCAATGTAAGCATCTTTGAGATCATCAGCATGTAGGCCTCAATACTGAAGCAATCCGCTAATTTAGCTAGAGTTTCATTTCAGCATGGAGCTATTTTATTAAAGCCTATTTATTCATAATCAAGCTTTTCTTAGGGGACCAAATTTTTTGATGAGCGCCTCCTTTAATTCACTCCAGGTGTTTAAGTCGTCCATATGAGGCACATAGCCTCTTGAGACAAACATCTTAAACAAGTTAAAATACGCTTAAACCTTTTTAATCTGAGGAACCGTCCATTGTGGCTTCATATACATATAGAAAGGATGTGATACTCCCTTCGTTAGATGTAAACTTGTCCTTAATTTCTATCTATAGGTAATGGCTTTTAATACTGTAATGATGTGTACGCTGTTAGATTCAGATGTAGTAACTTCATTATGTGTGTCACTATGTTCAACTTGACTAAAGAGTTGACATATTTGATCCAGTAAAGGATTTATGAATAGTACTCCATTTCTTTCAGAGTAAGTCTTTGATGATATCCAGAAGATTAATTCTTCTATAAATAACTACTTATCATTATCCAAGTTCTTAACATAAATGTTAAATCATACTTTTCTTTCTTCTTGACATCACTTTCAAATAATGTTGAAAAATAGTCAATTTTCCACCTCCGCCTCACCACATCAATTCCTCAATTTATGCCCTTGGATCCACCACCTGCTGCCCAGTGTGAATAGCAGGGCTCCACCCGCTAGCATTTACCACCCAGAAGGCAAATTCATGCGGACTGGCTCAACCAGTCTGCCAAATACATTTAGTTGCTATGTCCCTACAAGGGACTTAGCACTCCACCTTGCACAACTCCACCCAACCCGCACCCATCCCTTAGCCCTAACTCAATCCAATATCTGCTTTTGCCTCTGAGTCAAGCATAAATGTCTCTTCCCATATGCCAACAAAGTGATAATTGAGCTGGTAACTGCCATTTTTACACCAGAAGGATTTATAGACTTCAGCCTTATAAAGGCTATTTTGACATAGGCTTTCCCACTTGTCAGACATTTGCCCTCTCAGATGCAGAGGAAGAATGTCTTGGGTCGAATTTAGCCAAAACAAGGAACTGTCAGCCATTTACAAGTTTCCAATGACCCTAAATGCGAATTTAAAAATAATGATACCGAAAATATCAGGGATATTAGCCAAAAGACCCTGGTTGATTCTTGGTGGAATCGTTTTAATTGGGGTACACCATTTTGACACCTTAACGGACATCAAATGTAAAACTAGATGGTCAGATTTCCCCAACTTCACAACGGACCTTGGGGTAACCATCGGAAGGTACTCTCCCAACCACCATCAGGTCCTTCAAAACACCTACATGGGGGCCACACCCTTTTATAGGCGTGGCAGAGGTCCCCTGAGGTGAAAGTAATTTCTCTAGCGGTGATTGGTTGTGGTACATCAAAACCTTACCGCATGGGTACATTGTGCTCCAAAACCTCAACCTTCAGCTTACCAAAAATTAACTTCATTTTCCCAAGATCTGATAGGATTGAAACCCATATTACCTAAATTGGAAGCATCGAAGCTATTACAAACCTATCCCCAAATTCCCTCCAATCACGAAATCAGTTTAAATACTGATGGTCAAATATTGGGAAAAGATTACTTTTCATATAACACCCCATGCTACTAAAAACCATAAATCACAAGTTTTTATTAGTGTATATCTTGTAAAGTTTTATTAAAATCTTTGTGGGATCCAACGGCATAAGCTTAGCGAGCACACATAAGCTGGATTTCTATAAAATGGGGCTCACTACAGGGGCTCCCTGTACACCAAAAATTGTTGCTCTTGAAAAGCAACTAGCAAAAGCTTTGTCCCACCTTGAGGAGCTTGAACAGCGCCCTTTCAAACTCCCCCTTAGGGACAAATACAACCCTGAGGAAGGAAGCATTGTTACCTTTTTGTACGTCTATGAAGCTGCCATGGATGGTACAACTGACCAGCAAAAAGATCAACACATCCTTCCTTGTTTAAGCCGCTTAGCACAAGAGATGATAGTACCACCCTGAACCCTGGGTACACCTGGTCAGAGGTGAAGGAGGCTCTTTGAGCTGAATTTGGGTCAAAGAAGAGTCTACAGCGGGAAAAAAAGGCCTTTATGCGCCTTAACATGTATGAAGGTGAATCTCTTATTGTCTTTGCTGAACGATTTTACCTCTCTGCGCAAAGGTTGTCTGCCTCCAACCTGCTCACCTTTGACAATGCTATCGCTGCCTTGTTATCTTGATTAACTATTCAACCCTCTCTATCTAAACATATTATCTCGGTGAAACACTAATTTACAAATATCTGTGACATCAAGGAGGCTTTGTTAGATGTGGCCAAACTTCATGTATATGCCACAACAAATGAAGCTGAGGTGACAACCTTGGCTCTAATCATCGAGGAGCATCCAGCGGTTGAACAATTGGGAGTGGGCCCACCTGTGCCTATCCTCCCTGCTAAACCCGCTTCCTCAGTACAACTTACAAAAGGATACACCGTCTTCTTTTTAATTGAAGTTCGCCTCTGTGCCTTCTTTTCCAACCAAGCTGGTAAATGCAGCCAATAAGGCTACCCAATCTTCTGTAGCCATTTCTCCTACTTCCATTGCAGCTTTGCCTGTTGTTGAGAATACCCTTGGTGAGGAATCTGAGGGGGTTTACGACGACTTTGGATACTATATTTTAGGAGCACCTGCGGAAGTAGAGGTTCCTGATCATTTAAATGCTGGAGGTGTAGATTGTACCACCATACTTTAGGGAACGTAACTCAGCCAAATTTTAGGATGGCCAAAAGGTATTGATAATTCCAGCGATGGTGATCAATTCTTAGCTAGCTTGATTTGAGCACTTCAGCGGGTCCAGCCCTTGAAAACCATCTTGGATAATTATCCCAAGACTGCTCGCAAATTAACCTCCACCTTTCGGCTAAAGGAGGTCTTAGCTTTGGTACCTAACTTTAGAGGAATGCTTACTAAGGTTAAAGTAGTTATTCAAAGAGTTTGAATACTGGTAATCCTGGACACTGGCTCCCCGGCTAACGTGATCTCCACAAAGCTTATTAAGAAAACAAAGCTAGCGCCTGACTTGGAGTACACGCAAGAATTTGGAACTGCAGGCCCAAATACTACCTGTGCAATTGGGGCATACTCTTCCCTTCCCATTCACATTGGGAAGCTTATTTTGTCAGCCCCTGCTGTGGCTTTGGACAACAACTTGTATGATATGTTCATCAGCACTCAATTTATGATTGAGTACGAGGGAACAATAAACATGAAGCAATGATACCTCTCGTTACTAAACTATGAAGTCCAATTATTCTTATCTAACATAGAACCCAGCAAGCACGAATACTCTTGCCTGATTGAATACCCTTTCTCAGCTATGACTTTATCTTACTCCATCTTGGGATGCTACGCTAAGAAATTGCCTGATTCAGTGGATGCAAAGGATGGCCTCCCCTTCTATGCTGCAGATGAGTTATTAATTAAACCTGTTGAACAACGCGTGATTTGCACTGAAACCACGATCCAAATCCCACACCACTGTTTGTTGCATATCACAAGTCTGGAGGGCGTTAGCCCCTTGGCCTAGAGTACTGCCTGGGATATTAGACCCAACTTACCAGTGGCCTAACACCCTTTTTCTGGGAAACCTCACTGGAAAAGACATGATCATTTGAAAACACCAGTAGGTTGGCCAAAGCTTTCTACTTTCTATGGAAGAAATTAAACTTATCCACACTGTTGGCTCTATGGCAAATTTGGGGTTGCACAGATAACCTGGTGTGCACTCTACCTAATGTACTTATTTCAGATGAGTTAACCCCAGTTGAATTGGAAAAAGTTCATACTTTATTAGACGAATATAGAGACATATTTTTAAATCAGACTATGACTATGGTCACATGAAAGGCTGGTGTCACTCCATCAATGTGGGTGATTCACACCCTATTTGGTAAAAACCTTACCATAAGTCAAAGGTGGAAGAAGAGCAAATGAGGACGGAGCTCCAGCAATTGCTAGATGCGGGGTTGTTAGTACTTTCACAAAGCCCTTGGTCTTCCCCTCCGTTGCTTATTAAGAAGAAAAATGGAGGTCATCAAACAGTTATAGACTACCAAAAATTATCTGATCTCACAAAAAAGGATAGTTATCCTATCCATCTCTTTGACAACGCCCTGTACCAACTATTTGGCTCTAACTTCTTCTCTGTTATGGACTTGGCTAGCAGCTATTGGCAAATGGACTTTTCCCCAGAAGATCAGGAGAAATGTGCTCTCATTTGTAGTAGGGTCTCTTCCAACCAACCCAATTACTGCAAGGGTTGTGTAATGCAACTGCATCTTTTCAGTAGGCGATGGACCATATTTTGCGGGACCTGAAGTTACACTTTGTCTTCGTATATCTTGATGATATCATAGTGTTCTCACAAACCTTCAAAGAACATCTTGATCTTCTTAAGGAGTTGTTTAAAAGGTTACGCAAGTCAAATATTAAGTTGAAGCTTTCAAAATGTACCTTCTTCCAAAAGAAATTGGATTTCCTTGGACAATCCATTTACCAAAAAGGAATCCAACCCATGTTAGATAAGGTTGAAGCGATTTTTAAAATTCCTGCCCCTAATAATCTATGGGATATTCAGGTAGTTCTAGGGATGATGGGGTATTACCATCAATTTATCCCCAATTTTGCCCAGATCAGCGAACCACTCATTCGTTTATTGACTAAGAACACCCCTTTCTATTGGGGTGCTGAACAGAAGGCTTCTTTTGAGACGTTTAAACAACTGTTACAACAACATCCTATCCTGAACACCCAGACTACAATAAACCTTTTATCCTGTTTACTGACGCTTCAGACTATGCCGTTGGGGCCATCTTAGCCCAATTAGATGAACAAGGTGTAGGTCATCCAGTATCATATTTCATTAAGATGCTGTCAAAAGCAGAACTCAATTATAGTGTAACTGAGAAGGAGTGCCTTGCAGTTCTGTTAGCTGTGAAGCACTACCGCCCTTTTTTATATGGGACCGCCTTTACTGTGGTTACAGACCACGCTTCATTAAAATGGTCACAAAACATGAAGGACCCTACTGGCCGGTTAGAACATTTGGCTCTAAAGCTCCAGCCTTACAATATGAAGATTGAACACCATGCTGGGACCCGTCACTTAAATGTTGATGGTTTGACGAGGCTGCCAGTCCTTCATACAGATAACAGTGAGGCGGAGAGGTTACATGATCTATTAATGACCCCAGATGAATGGGAGGATTAGGATGAGCCTGTCCAGAAGATGTTATCCCAGCATTCCCAAACACAAAAGTGAAGGATGGGAAGTTGTATAAACAAGTGGGGCAAAGTGTCTTCCTTACCTTCGGCCCTCAGAACGCTTACTCGCTATCCTAGAAGCTCACTCCACCCTAGGTCATGGAGAGGCGAGGAAAACATATGTGTGGATTAAGGATCGTTACTATTGGGATTTAATGATGGAATCAATTGTTGATGTCTTGGAAGCTTGCCTTACATGTAATAAACAATCTTGTTTCAAGACTCAATACCAGTACAACCCACTACCCCTCAACAACCATTCCATACCATTAGTTTGGATGTAGCAGGTCCCCTTCCTCAGACTACTAGTGAGAACAAATTTATACTAGTAGCTATTGATCAATTCACAGGGTGGGTGAAGCCGTGGCTCTTCCTGCCCAAACGTCCAAGGCCACAGCCCCCTTTTTACATCAAAACATTTTCTCTCGACATGGCTGCCCCCAAGTACTACTCTGCAACAATGGGTAGAACTTCACCTCCAGAGTAGTAATAATCCTGTCCTCCTCTATGGGAGCACAACAACTTTTCTCAGCTCCATATAATCCCTCTACCAATGGAACTGTGGAGAGAGCAAATGGTACCCTGGTATCCATCCTATGAAAAATGGCCTCTTATGATCCACTTCACTGGGATCAATACTTACCCAGTGCCCTCATGGCCTACCAGATTAGTTATCACCAGTATTAAAAATGTCTTCATTCCGTGTCTTGTATGGGCGAGAACCAGATATATCTGCTCTTTTAGATAAGAATGTATTCTCCTCTAGAGTTGAGGATCCTGAGAAAGTTATGAGACGATTGGCTCAATGCATCGTTCAGCTCCAATCAGAGGCAATGACAAACTTAGCAAAAAAACGATGACAAAAGAAGGTCATGCAGCCAATGAGCTAAGAACTCCCCTACCTACATTCCAAGTATCCAACATGGTATTATACTAACATAACCGCATCACTCCTAGAAGTAGTAAGCTTGGGGCAATCTGGGAAGGTCCCTTCATCATCACCTACAAAAGAGGTAGTGAATATTCTATAAAATCGCTAGCTACCAGAATCACCATCAACCGTGTACATGGCCGCTTCCTTCAGCTTTATTCTCCCCACCATTCTTAAGGGGATAATGTCGGACATTTGCCCTCTCAGCTGCAGAGGAAGAATGTCTTAGGTTGAATTCAGCCTAAACAAGGAACTGTCAGCCATTTACAAGTTTCTAATGACCCTAAATGCGATTTTAAGGATAATGAGACCGAAAATATCAGGGATATTGGCCAAAAGACCCTAGCCAATTTTTGGTGGAACCCCATTAATTGGGGTAACACCATTTTGACACCTGCATGGGCATCAAATGTAAAATTGAATGGTTAGATTTCACTGACTCACAACAGACCTTATGGCAACCATCAGAAGGTACTCCCCCAACTACCAACAAATTTTTTAAAACACCTATTTGGGGGCCACCCCCTTTTATAGGCGTGGCGGAGGTCCCCTGAGGTGAAGGTAATTTCTTTAGTGGTGATTGGTTGCAGTACATCAAACCTTACCGCATGGGTACATTCTGCCCAAAACCCCAACCTTCAGCTTACCAAAAATTAACTCCATTTTCCCAAGGTCTGATAGGATTGAAACTCATATTACCTAAATTGGAAGCATCAAAGCTATTCTAAACCTGTCCCCTAATTCCCTCCAATCCTCAAAATCAGTTTAAATACTGATAGTCAAATATTGGGAAAGACTTGCTTTTCATATAATACCCCAAGCTACTAAAACCATAAAAAACACAAGTTTTTATTAGTTTATATTTTAAAAACTTTTATTAAAATCTTTATGGGATCCAGAGGCATAACCAACAGCGAGCACCCATAAGCTAGATTTCTATACCAATAAAGAGAATGCGGCCGCTGCATCAGCTACGCCATTAATATATAAAAACAACCCCATTACCACTTGAACACGTTTCATAGATGATACCACACTTGTGGTGACTTTTCAAACCTCCCTTCACACCTTCCCCCTCAAACACTTTATGAGGAGTTGATGTTGTGGCTGTCCACTTATGGCAAAAACCCCATCCTCCAATTCATTGTCCCAAGTGGTGCTGAGCGCCTCATGGCACCTTGGGAAATGGCCACAGTTACCCCCACCAGCTGAACATGGCCCAGCACATCCCACTGAGTGGCTATATCCCATCCGCACCTGACCATTTCTTTTGGGCTTTCATTGAAAATGGTCAAACAATTTTCCTCTCTGCTAATAGTTGGACCACACAACAAATATGTTGATTCAATTCAAACCCTGCAAACACAGCCAACTCCACCCATGAGACCACACCAACAGCGTTTGAGTGGGGATTTTAACTGCCCCCACCCTCCAGGTTAAGTGCTTGATGAATCAGCAATGGAATTGAGCAACCCAAATTTAAAATGGCCAATCTACACCCATGTCAACCAATTGGGAGCAGATTTGGAACATGTTCAATCCAAAATTCTCCCACCCCAAATCTTACCCAACCACAGACACATATCTTCAAATCTTACAAGTCAACTAAAATCTCTGGGAATTATTGGATTAAATGACCAAATCTGGTGAAATTGTCCCACCACCGGGTTATCCAATTGATTTAGAACCTTATCAAAAATCAGACTTTGATGCCCCAGCCCCAAACAACCAATATGTCCCCAAACCTAATGCTACCCCTTTCTAAGCGACCACCAGCTTGCCAAGGCCACAGTGCCTCACCCAAAAATCGCCATCTTCGCATAGATGTGGCAAACTTTGTTGCACAATTTAAAAAAGGGCTGCATCCCCTTGTTCCCACAAATCTCCCTCCTATTGCAAAAGAGACCATCACACACCTCCATGAAACTTCCACCACCGCTGGGAAACATGTTGCTGAACTGGAGATTTCTTCCCATCCACAAATATCACCAGAGCCAATATTACAAAATTAGATCAACTTCCCAATGTCTTCACCCAGGCTGAGCACCATGTTGCCAAGCTCATAGAGGCTTTGATCCAGGTCCAAATTTTCAATCTTGACAATTATCTACTTCACCTCAACCCTCATCCCATGGATGCCCCAACCCCCTTGCTCTCAGCATTGATTCGCCTCTACAATGCTGAGCCTGATGATGATCTGCTTGATCCCTTCCCCCTCCGCCATGATGGGATAAGCGGCTCACCGCTGTGCCACCTGGTAGGTATTTTTCTTATTTCTTTTTTTTTGTCTCACTGCTCAATAAGGGTGGTCAGTTCATGTTTTTTGGTTGGCTTTTTTTTGGAGTTTCAGTTTTGGTATTGTCCGTCCCCTGGTCAGCTTGCCTCTGTTTTATAAAAATAAATGTCCAGATCATGAATTTGTTGATGAGCGTGTAAATGAGAATTTTGCAAGAGTTTATTCTCATCCTCTAATATTCCAATGCGCCAATACAAGTCCTTCTTCTTTTTTTTGCATTCAGTGTTCTGAGGAGATTTGTCAGTCTTGGCTTTCAGCTACTCTGTGAAAGTTTTCCATAATTGCTCAGCTTTTATGAGGAAATGGTAAATTTTGTTTAATATCTTTTTATCAGGTGGTTTGTCTCTCATATCAATCTCAAATTTGTTGAGTCACTCACAAATGGAATGAGTAGACACCTGAGTCACATGAGACGACATATCCTTCAACACGGGCCATTTGAGGGAAAAAGATTTGAGGTTTTGATTAAGTTTCAGAGTTTGATAGGTCTCAAGCTCATCGATTTGTCATAGAGCTTGATCTAGCTAGGACTTGAGGAATTTAATTTGTTCTTCCTCATTATGACGGCTAGTAGAAGCTTAGGCCACCATTTCATCATAGGACTTAGCATCTTGTCTTTGAAATTTTTGGGAGAAAGTTTTTAGTAATCTTTTAGTAAGTTTATTTTGAAACTATAATTTTTAGTCTGTTGAACTTCATAGCTTTCTCTATATACTTTAAAAAACCTTAATCAATGGTCCCCATTTGGTTTTGGAGTTGAATGAAATAGGTAAGTTTCACTTCAATTATTTATTGGATGCTTTTTATAAGTTGAGATGCTAAATTATATACCAGTTTTTAGGCCAATCATAAGGACCCTTAAGTATTAGATGATTATGGAGTTTCTCTTTCTGGACTCCTAAAAAATTTATGATATGACAAGGTATTGGGTGTACAAATCACATTAGTAGCAAGATAGCTTTTCTTTCTAACCGCATGTCTCCTGGAGAACATTTTATTAAATTTAGGTTCATAAGAGTCCTATCTACAACAGATCCCTTATGCGGTTGGCTCTTAGATCTGGGTTAATGACTCTATAAAGTAAGTCTCAAACTCCATCATTGGAAATCCAGGTATAATGTCAAGATTTGGGAATCTCCATTGGAATTCTGGTACTTCCTCAAATTTGACAATGAAAAGACTTCACATTTGGCCATCTTATTCACCGTTTCTGTTGTGCAGCAAACAGGTTACACCATCAATCAGATTGTCTTCAATTGCGCAATAAATTAGGTACAAGTATTTTTAAGCATTTTATGAGTTCCTGTAGTGAGTACCAGACTGTAGGGCATCTGTTTTTGTGGCCCTATGGTGTAATGCCCATGAATTCTGACAGTTAATACTTAAAGCAGCCTATGACTCACACAAAGTACTTTATTATTTATGAGAATTCCAAGTCACGCTTTGGTCCCATCATTTAGATTATCCATCCTATGATAAGGTTGGAAAAAGTACTTATTGAAGCCAAGTATCAAAAAGTGTTTTAGCAATAATGACATAACTTTTGCTTTTGTATAGAGTAGGGGATTTTGTATGTTACATATAGCAATTAAACCCTAAATAAGGAAAAGGATTAATAAAACTAATAGAGGGAGGAATTTGGATGGGAGGCTCTTAGCCAAGAGATGCATCCAGAGTGTACAATGCCTTTGTAGCATATTTTTGGTAGTAATAAAAGTTATTTTAATTGCACCAAATCAGACATGACTTTATATTTCTTAGTTCAATCGTTGAGAAGTTTCTTGATTCTTACCCCATTTGCAGTTACATCTTATTTTTCTCCTCATGTGCCACATAGTATAATGGTCACCTATTATTTTGATAATTACTTATTTCAAATTAAGCAGGATCTCATCTCGGGGTATTTGGGCTTAAAGCAGTCCAAAGGAGCTCTCATAGTTATATATTGAGCTTTACCAAGTATTAATTTTTCCATATAAAATTAACAATGCAATTTCTTTTACCCCCTTCTTGGTCTAGGTGTCAATTTTCTAGTTGTAGTAGAATGGTTAATATACTTTAAATTATGTCATTTATTCTGATATCTGGCACCTTATTTAGTGTAATTTTTGTGGAGGAGATGCTTGATTTCTGGTTAGTTGCCCTCAAAAGTCATCCAAGTTATGCTTATTTACCAGGCTTAAAACCCATGACGTATATGATGTTTGTTTCCATCCGGTTATAAGTGCCACTTTTCAGAACCTCTCTAATGACAGTATGTGAAATTATCTAACCAAGATGGTTTTTCGTGACCATTTCATTCAGAGACCTGAGTGGATACCATTTGGTTAATCACTATATGTTCTGCCTCCTAGAAAGTAGTGGTGGTCAGAAGTATATTGTGTTCACCTATTAATTCTAAAGTTTCATCGAGATAAAATTGACTTCCTGTTGGTATCTTTGTCCACCTTTCCAACTTTCTAGGTTATTTTCTGGTTTACTAAGTGTTAAGTCCCGCTAGCAAATAAATCAGATATCAGGTGATTTCAATTTCAGCTCAATAATGTCCACAGCTTTTGGTTAATTCGCCAGGTTCAATTATATTGGGAATCAATTTATGCAAATGCTTAAGATCTAGTTGGACATAGTTGCCACCATAATAGGCATTTATAGTTAATTGTTGATTAACTATTAGGTGCACCAATTTTTGTTGGGTGGGTTTTATCACTAACTGGTTGGAGATTAGATTAGCAGTTGTGAGGGATGATGCTGCCTGCAGCTACAAATCAGTCAAGTGGTTTATGAACTGCTATAATGGGTAAAGAGTCCCAAAACCTAAGCAGGTCACTAGCCAAATGTGGTTGGTTTGCTGTGATTGAGTGGAACATTTTGGCCATGTTTTCTGGCTCTTTTTATTTTCAGGTCTTTGGGATGTATGATGGAGGAATTCTTAGCCCAATGGAGAAGACTATTGCTAGAAGAGACTTTGCAGGGTAATAAATGGCACCGGCTGCCATTTCATGACTGAGGCGCCAACCAAGGATTTGAGAGCAAATGCCCTATAAATTCCCTGGTAGTTTACTAATAAAGCAGATCCAAAATTTGATAAGATCATATAGTAGTAAAATCTTGTTCATGTTTCACCCGTCCTGAGGTTGATACAGGTTTAGGAATTAATTGGCAAGGTTGTCTGAGATACTTGTATGGCAGGTAGCCATGACAGACATAGGCTTTTGTATCTAGTAATTTGAAGTGAGGAAGAATTTAAAGTATGTAAGAGGTTACATGATTGAAGTGGAAATCTGTTATAAAGAAAATAGCGGCTAACTGTTATTCAACATAAACACTTCTTTATCTTGAGTAAGACCATTCTGTTAGTGTAGTAACATACCTTATAAAAGGGAAACAATTATAGAGAAGACTGGCTAACTGTTGTCACACTTTAGCACTCTATTTTCTAGAAAGAGTCGTTTTAAATTGTATTTATATCCCCTCATATTTATATAATAACATATCCAAGTAGCATTAATAAGTTCTATTCATCTTCAGTTATTATATTTGTAGTACAATAATTAATGACTCTTTTGTTCAATAAAGAGTAAGTATTAAATAACCTTAGAAGAGAAGCAGATATTTGACTTAGATCTCCTCTGGATCAGCGTGACAAGAACTAAGGCCTGGAACCTCTGAATCTGAGAGTAATTAAGTTCAGTTAGAATAGGTATGAAGTCCCTAATTGTCAACCCAATCAGTATTTCGTGAATCATCCAAGTTTAGCATTGGACCACCAATTAACTGGGTTTTTTATTCAACTATGGATAATTTTTTTATACTATTATCGCCCATCTATCTAATACTATCAAGCAATGTTAATTGTGCACATAATCAAACCTGTGCAATTAGTCTCTGGAAACAATTGTCAACGAATATGGGCTTTAACAATTGATACTCTTTCCAGAAGAAGTTAAGTAGCCACAATTTCCCAGATTTTAGCACCTTTTAATGGATTGTCTCCTCCTGAGAATTTGCTTTCACCCCAATTGCGGACTTGAGCAAATTTAGTCAATGGTTTTGTTCCTATACTTTTCTTTGCTTGTTGGGAATCCGCTGCTACCAGTACAACGCATCTGGACATATGTGAGTAATGTTTTGTTTCTTGTTTCACAGTGTATGAACTTGGTGGAAGGGACCCAAACTGATTAAGAAGCAAATCCCAATTCCCCTCCCCTCCTTTAAAGTGAACAGTAAAACCTTTTTATTAATTATATATTTTTTATTATCACATAAACTTTTCCCAATTTCGCTTTATATATAAATATATATTCATTTTTCATTCTTTTCTTTCATTTTTGTATTTTTTACGGTCTGACTTAATTATTTTTACATTATAGACTTTGCGTGAACACAGTTGTATATATGGCAGGTCTCAACTTCCTTAACATATAACTGAATATTGGTGTCATCTCAATAATCTTAAATTGGGCCTACCAGGTGTAGTTTAACTTCTGCTTTTGGCCCAATCCGTGGATATTGAACAAAGGGAACCTCATTTTTGACTTATACTTGGCAACTTGTAGAGGTCTAATTCCTTTCTGTTGGGCCTTTTTATAGAAAAACTGTTATCAAAGGCCTGATCTTGCAACTTTATTAGAGTATTGAAAAGCTTTTGGACATATTGAAGAAATTTATTTCTGCCAGGATCATCCAGGAACAAGTATAATAGCAAAAGTAGTGAAGGATGTCTTCCATATATAATAACTGAAAAGGAGACTTCCTGGTATCTGAGTAATATATGACGTTGTAGAAAAACAAGGCTAGTCTTAGGTATGTGCTCCATTCAGATGGTTTGTTTGAAGGTAATTTCAGATAATTTTAATAAAGTCCCATTTACTTGATCAACCTTACCATTGGTTTTGGGATGATAGTGAGCATAAAGAACATCACTTAGCTCATTAGATGGTTGATCTTGGTAATTATATCAGTGGTGAAATTACTTCCCTTATCTGTAAGTATATGTAAACTTTTGGGTAGTTTACTGCATAGATTGGTTGTAAACTTAATAAAATCACTAGCTGTATGGTGACAACTAGTAGGTGGGTCATAACAATAAGTGGCAATGAATCCAATATAATGAACAGTACTTGAGAAAAACAACTAGGGACTTATTTTCCCTTCAATCTTCGATTTAGAAGTAAATATAATAACTATATTTCAGTTTTATTCTGTTTTTTATTAGAGAATGCTAGGAGTTTTTAGGCAGAAGGCGGACAACTTTTCAGATAATTCTCTGAAAATCAACAGATTGATCTCCTGATACTTCTAACATTTAGTATTAACTTTTGATGATGGCAAATGTCTTTTTTAGTTAATCCTCAGCAGTCTAACCTGTCACAGATTGGCAACTATCCCCTTATGTTAGGAACCATACACAGATGGTCTGGGGCCGTGTTACCTGATTATGACTACTAGCTACTGCCAAAACAAGCGTTAAAACGCTTCAGTAACTTCATAAAAACGACCCTAATCAGTCATATCCACTGTTTGAATAATACACTATGGCAATATGACTATTGGTAAGCAAACCTATATCAAATTGCCTAATTAACTTTGTCATGGATGATGCCTGAAGAAACAATAATCAAAACCAATCATCATATTATTTTTTTGGTTAATTACAACTAACAATTTAGTTGGTGATGATTCCTGACAAAATATTAATTGAACCCAATCTTTGGATTATATCCTTTAGTTAATTTTGACTAACAATCTAGTCAGCAACCATCACCGAACAATAGATTTTTTCTAAAAATCTTCAAAATTCTAATTGTCAATTGATATGGATAATGTGGTCAATGAATTTCCAACAGTATAATCTGTGGACAATCATGCTTTTGAAGGATTTTTTGAGGAAGAAATTGGCTTTAGTTGCTGCTCCTACTTCCTGAATAACCTTGGCTTTATCCCAATTTCATGTCAATTGGTCATTAGCCATGATAATGTACTTAGCCTTTAAATTGCAATTGGGATGGGGCCCAATGATATCAATAGATAAAGTGTGCCAGGAAAATTTGGGCTAAACAAGCTGAAAAGATGTGCACTTTTAAAACGAGTATTTACCTTGACACTCCGCATAGCATTCTAGCATCTCCTGAATTTAAAATTTATTAACTCAAAATAATAATATTGATTGAGGTGCTCCTCCATCTTTTACCCCCCCCATGCTTATGGCTTTATGAGCGTCCATTATAATGTCTATCCAGGCTGATGGTCTCAGTAATAAGTTTCTTGCCTTCAGAAATCTTGTAAAGCTTCTCATTCTCAGCTACTGTATCTTACCATGGATTCAATAATATCTTTTAGCTGATTTGGGATCTTCTTGGAACTCTCTGTTGATCATCTTCTTAGACAATCATCTGCAGCTAAACTAAGCATGGAGAAAGTGGGAAGATGGGGTAGGCGGTTGGCATTCTAATGCTTCACCCCTGACAATGATTAATTGTGTAATCATAGGTTTGATGTTTTAGCGCCAGCGGGCTAATAGGCCCTCAGGTTCCTTCAAGTGTTTATAACTAATAAATGAAGGCTGATTAGTAACAACTGTTAGATGAGTGACATGAAGATAGATTAATAATTGCTTGTAAGTATATATGACTACCAAGAATTCCTATTCCGTAAATTTATAATTTCTCTCATGAAGGTTTAATGTCTGACTATCAACGGAGACAGGATGTTATTTGCCATCCTCCCCAAATCTGAGACAACATCGCTTCAATGCTGTGAGTGATGAATTGGTATGGACAATAAATTCGTGACTAAAGTCTGGGTATCAGAAGACTGGAGCCACCAATAGTACCAAATGAGCTGATCAAATCCTTTTTGGCAAGTCATATATAAGTAAAATGAAAATTTATCCTTGATAGATGGATAGATGGTTCCTCAAGTTGTGCAAAATTGGTAATAAAATTGGTGATTGTAACCAATAATTCCTAGGAAAACTTAGATTTCAGGATTTGGCTTGTGTCATTTCATCTTGGTTATAGCATCAAACTTAGAATTTTGTGGCTGAAGTCCCCTTTATTAATTATAAAACAGAGGTATTCCAGTTGTTTTTAAAGATTTGGATAGTATGACTTGTTTTTTTAAGTTTTCAGGCGCTACCCTTTTAAAAAACTTAGCCAGGTGTTCCAGATGTCTTCAAAAAACGCAACTATAAAATTATTTTAATCAAGGTTCACCAGTACACATGACAGCTTTAGATCCCCAATATTGTGTCCATGGCTATGGAACGTAGCTTGGCATTGCATAGCTTTTGCGGCGTCCTTTTCATCTGGAATAGGCCCTTTAGGATTATTATTGCGAATTTTCAACTCTCTTCTTTAATAATTTCAATTCGCAATATCTGCTAATGAGGTCAATTGCTTAAAAGGATTTTTGCACCCCCTAACCTGTCCAAAACTTTGTGTATTTTGTGGCAAGGGGTATGATCCCTTCTTCTTGATTTTGTTTCAACTTCTGGTTGTAAATTTCAACCCTATTGCTCTCATCCTTCTTTTTTACCATCTAAATTGGCGAAGCAAAGACTTTTTTGATGGTATAGCATGCCATGATTGAGAATTCCTTAATATCCTTCAAGATAGATTCTTATGATGCTTTTATGCGCTAATTTGGCGTAATCAAATTAGACTGTGATCTCTGGCACCAATATTATGGATGATATTCCTAACACATACTAGGTCAAAATCATTTTGCACAAGGTTTCCTAGTATTTTAAAAATAACTTTGGATCTTGACTCTTCTGCGGGTCAGTCAGATTACCCAAATTGGCCAATGGTATATCATTATTAATGCTAACTTTATCATCGTCAGAATCTCTTTTCTAGGTTCCAAAATCTTGAAATAAATTAATTTCTTGGTAGGAAACAGATGTAGGAAGGCAATTATCTGATGCCTCTTATTTGTGAGGGGCTTAACCTGTAAGTTAGCATATGAATATATATTTCTTTATAGGTAATTATAATATCAGGTGCATTGTTTGACTTAAATTGTGATCTAAGCTATGTAATACCTTTCTTCATAATATCCTCCAGAATTTTAATTTTCAGTCCATTAGGGATGACCACTTGAGTTCCCAACAGCACAGTAACTTGTTTGTTTGATTAAAGAGGAATTCCCTTTGACTCACAGATCTCAAGGTGTAATAATTTCATCCTTGATTGTGCTTTGATATACTCAATTAGGATTGATCCATTCTTTTATGCCAAATTGTGAATAGTATAGGCTTCTTTTTCTCAAACTTCCTGTCCTTGTTATAGTACAGCAGAATAGTCTTACCAAGGGCGGCGAGAGTTTCATCTTCATGACTTATAACCACTCCAAATCGTCTCTGAAAATTAGTCCAAAATAAGTTATCATAGTTTATGTTTGGAATCACTATGGCCTGTGCTGTCACTATAATAGATCCAAAAAGTAAAGTTTGGGTACTGTATGCACCAAGCAACTTAGTTGTGTGTTCCCTGCCAGGCCATATTCTTGACAATTGGTAACATTGGGCGCAATCTTTAACTTCTATTATAGTATTGTACCGATAATATTGATAAAAGCTCTTCTATCAATGATGGCTAAAACTCAGACCTTTTTCAAGGCTATATCCACATATGTACATTCAGATTAATTTTTAAAAGTCTTTATTAATTCAATAATCCAATTATTGCCCAATTTTAAGTAAGACTTAAGATTTAAGAAAAATATCTGGAAAGTTCAACAAAATCTTCATTGAAATATGGAAAGTTTATCAACAAAATCTTCATTGAAATAGCTGCTTGTATGTCATGGAGTGTCATGATTTCAGTATGCCCACAAAATTCATCTATGCTAGATTATATAAATATCTGCTTTATCTTCTGTAGACAGGCCATTAATGGATGTGGGAGTTACCATCTCATTTGATAACTATTTTCTGGTAAATTTTTTATAAAATAATTAACTAATCCAATGGGTATTGATTCCACCGACTCAAAAATTTTGCTAGAAGGATCCCTGACAATGTAAATACATATGGTTTGATTATTAATTTAATAAAAAGTAATCTAATTATAATGTATGAGTCAATTGGAGTTTGCAATCAGTGTTTTGAAGGATATATTAGGCGTTGGGAGTTGATGAAGCTTCTGATAGCAGCTTTTGAGTTAACCTTTTAAGTAACACAACCTACTGCTAATGGGCAAATGGTCCAATTACCTTAGCATGTTGCTAACCTAATATGTTAATATGATGGGGTGGATTAAAATTTTAAGTAAATGTTCCATTATTCATCTCATAAGGAGTCACATTATGGTTGGCGGTGAAATCTGACTAGACGATGAGGTCATTGTTTGGGATGACTCCAGAGGATTAATCCATCCGGTAAAGCTTCTACTTCTTATTAGGGTGCCTTTGGAAGAATTGGGCACCAGATAAACATATAAAATTCTTTTGGTTTCAATATATAAAGCAGACCTGAAGAATAAAAATTTAAAGACTTGAGGAAGAAAAATTAGACTTATACAAATACCTAGACTGTCATATATTAAGTGTATTTTTACTCTTGGGAGTAGAGTTAAAGGATGTTGATCCTTTGTCTATTTATTTCTATCAAGATCTATGCGGTCTCCTGCGTTAAGAGCGGAAAAATAACCTCTGAGCTTCTGATAGTATAAGTCAGGAGAAAGAGTCAGAGGGAAAGTTTCCTTGCTTTCCATAAGTACCTTCAAGGCTTAGAAGGAAGAGCGTTAGAATCAGTCTAGCGTTGGATACATTACTCATTTTGGTTTTGAAAATCTTAACTAAGGCGATAGACTTCATACTATTGTCAACCCATATAATTAATATCAACAATCTATACAACGCACACATTAGAACCTGTTCAGTAGACTTAAAAGTATACAGTTGGTACTCACTACAGGATGTAGTTTAATAACCTAAGCTTAAATTTATATTTAGTGCTCACTACAGGTGGTAGTTTAGTAATTTAAGCTTAAAATTTTACATGGAAAGAAGGCAAGTTGATAGAAAATCTGGTGTGATGGTCTAACCCATGATCAATAATATGCTTTGCGTATTGTTTAGACACTTATTCTTGGGCTTCTTTGGTAACTTATAAAAGCTTGGTTTTTTCTTTGGCCTGAGTAATAACCAGAAGGACATCATTAGCCATGATATGATAGAGTTTATCTCTGGCCACTTTATCAGCTGCAAAAAACTTTCTAGGGACAGGGCTATTGGTTTAGTGAGCGTTAGTGGGGTCAGGGCATGCTACTCTACTTCACCTGATCTTTTCCTAAATCATTGTCATTGTTGATGGTTTAGATAACAATTACCCTGGGCTTTTTGTCCATTCATTTGTAGAATTGTCTAGTGAAGTGGCCTTTTGCCCACAGGTGTGTCATGAATTTGGGCCCAGTTGCTGTTTTTGTTTAGGTTTTTTCATTTTTTAGAAAGTTTTCTTGGTAAATTTTTTTGTTATTTGGGGGCAAGAATCAAAATTTTACTGATATGTCCTATTAGGGGCTAATAAACTTCTGGCACAGCGTCTCAAGTAATAGATAATCTCTTATGTTCCTATGTTTTAATTAAATTCTTGTATCATGACACAGTGTAAGTCACAATAGAGCGTGACTGCATGCTCCATTGTGATCCTCACATCAAGGTTGGTTATCGTATTAGACTAAATAAGTCTTGTGTGTTTTAGTAGAACTATTAGTAAAGTCTTTTATAGCATCATTCTGCTTAACTTTGATGTTGAGAAGTTCTACTTTTGAACCACTAGTCTTTTAAAATCAAAATTCTTGTATCACAGCGTGGCATCTGCTTAGGAACATCTATCAGCAAGATAGGGCATAATGAGGTCGCAGTTGTGGTCTTCAAGCGAGTTGATTTTATGTAGAAATCTTTACATGGTTGAGCCCCTTATATTAACATTTTAATAGATTGAGGAATTTATGAACATTTCATCTTGTCAAATGTTGGCAGATTAAAAAGGCTTTGAAATCATTTCAGCCTTATTTGGAAAAAGTTACACTTATTCTAGGATTCAAACGTCTTGGAGAATCTTCAGTCAAAATTGGCCTTCTTTATGATGGGTAGTATCTGGGTTGTGAATAATGCCAGAACTTTAGGCGAATAATAGATATTTGAAGTGCCAGTTTCTAAATTGGTTTAATCCCTGATGATTAACTTCAAAATATTGCTTCAGACTTATTTCTAACTCTTGGTTGGGCCTTAAGTGGTTTTCCAAGTCGTTTTCTGTCATTAAGACTGGAGCTTTCTTCATTATTCCCTCCCCTAAG
The DNA here is from genome assembly GCA_022478985.1 of Massospora cicadina. Classification (NCBI taxonomy): domain Eukaryota; kingdom Fungi; phylum Entomophthoromycota; class Entomophthoromycetes; order Entomophthorales; family Entomophthoraceae; genus Massospora; species Massospora cicadina. Next base: position 23,181 of record JAKSZP010018876.1, on the reverse strand, counting down.
GCTGGTCTAACATTGCCAAATATTCTCTTTGTGAGTTTCAACTTCTTTTATGAGCTTGTCACGTTCTTTTCCAAATAAAACTTTAATTGTCATTAGGCATTTAATATCTTCAGGCATACTTTCTACTAAAATATTTTCCATAGATATTTGCATTCTTCGTTCCCATTTTTCTTGAGTAAATTCAGCGTTTTTGGCTTTAAAACCCAACATAATTGGCTAAATGTTTCAAAAAAAATTTTATCTGAGCGTTTTCTTCCTCCACATTTGGAACCGCTACAAAGCAACAAGGTCTTCAAAGTCCTATGTAAAACATCTAACTTGGCTTGAACATACTCTAAGAAAACGTGCACAAATTTCAAGTTAAGTGTTTTTAAAGCTAAAGTGACATGTTTGTTCAGGATTTCTGACTGAGACAACAAGTAATCTGAATGAATTTCCAGATTCTGAAGTTGTTGACTAATCCCTTGTACCTTTTTGTGAATTATTCTACTCTGATCAAGGACTTCTTCAGCCACCTTTAGACTCTTAGGATAAGTTGATCCTCAAAGGTGATCAATATTTGATGTGCGTCATTGACATTTTAAGTATTGTTTACAATTGCATTTTAAACTTTAGAAGAACTGGAACTCAATTTAAATAGAGAATATCAGGAAGATCATTCTTCCTCTAGAGAATTAAATATTTCAATGAATTCTGGATTCTGTCTGTCAGAATTCACTGAGTATTCTTAATTGAAGGTTTAATAAATTTAATCAGAAATTGATTGGTTGCATAACTGTTTGTAAAATATCTGGAAAGGTTTACAGTGGTCACACACTGGTCTTCATGTACATACCTATCTTAAGATCCTGATCTTTGAGATAATAAAACAGGCTTAAAGAAGGGCTAAGTTGTGATGTACCAATCTTAAATTTTTTTAATAAAATGCCCATCAATTCCTTTACACTTTCAAATCTAAAATAATTGAAACTTATGAATCCACATGCCTCCTCTTAGCACAATTTAGATCCAGTGAGTAAAATGTACCCTCTTTAGTTTCCTAATGGGTGGCATAAATGTAAACTGTAATTTATTTGTCACTAGCCTCCATCTTAATTATTGCTATACCTTCTTAGAGTCTTCGTAGTTCTAGTCCTGAGTGTTCATATCAGGTAGTGTTTCCAGGTTTGAGTAAGCGCCACTTGTTAAATTTAGGCTTTCTCTCTTTAAAAATGGAATCCTGTCTTAAAGTCAGGAAGAAATTTGGCACATATATTATCAAGTTTTGCCAAGTGTCTTACTATAATCTTAAACGTTATGAGGCTCACAAGGCACAACTTAACGTATTACTCTTCTGGTCTTCTCTGGGAAATTTGTATATAAATAATTGAGAATTTCTTCTGACGCAGGAAAATTTACAAGCTTGAGTTTATTAATCTAACATCTTTTAGATATTTATAAATTGGAACTAAAACTCTAATGGTGCAACCAAGCTAAAGATATATGAGAAGAGTATAGATATCTTTAACAGATAAAATATTGCTCTTTTATTTTCTTCTATCTCCTTGGTTAGGCGCTGGGATTATTAACTTCTAGGGAAGCTCCTGACATACTCATCCATTAGATGAGTTCGTTCATACCATGTGAAACTTTTGTTGGTCATGGCAATTGCTATTAATAATCTACCCAAAGTCAACTAATCCATTTATTGACTTATAAACAGTTGTATCAGCCTAATTGAAGGTAAATCTCTCTCATAATCGGAAAAGGTTTTGGGTGCAATATTGAAACTCAAAGGTACATAATTGTTAAGATCATCTCAATTAGAGTTTCATCATACGACTGATGAAATACAAATAGTGGGGGAAAATAGACTTTTAATAAGATCATTTATTTACCCCTAATTGGGACGTCCACAAGCCTCCCTTGGCACTAGGTACAACCTATGTGTGCTATTCATGTTTAAGTGCATCATTGTTCTTTCATATGCTTGACATCACAATTTCGCCTCAGTGTATCATTTTGATGCTGCTTTAGAAGAGCACTTAATTTAATTCTGTAAGCCACCCTTGTTGCACCCAAGTGGCCCCATAAGTGTGCATAATTCTTTATATCATGGTTTTTAAGCACTGCTAATTAGGAAGCATATAGTATTATTATAGCAGTTTTGAGGTGGACTAGTATAAAATTTTGCTGATATAAAGGAAGGATCTTGGGATCCATCAGTGAGAATAATATATCATAATTGATCGTTTCCTTGAAGAATTTAATGAATTAACTACCAAAATCGTACACCCAACATCTGCCACAACCCATGTCATCAATGCGGCATGTAAAGGCATTATTATAGCCTGAGTCACTAAGGGTCCTAAACTCAAAGTGCATCATGTTGGTGTGACGGATAGCAAATAACAGAGAAAAGAGTTGGTGGAGTAGAAATGGGATATTTACCTTCTTCTGGAACACAACATATACCTAGAAACCCCCATGGAGACACGACGCCCCCAATTCATCAACCTGTTATTCTTGACAACATGCTGAGGGTAAAACTCAATTACGCCAAGAGAGTAATATATAGACCAGTTAGTTAAAGTAGTATTGAAATCTTATGTACAGCAGCTTGAGTAATATGACTTACTGGTTGCTTCTGTCATTATATCAATACTAAAAGTGTTAACTTAGCTATCCCTCTTTGATAATTAACAAAATCTATCCCCTTACTCTTTTTTTAGTACTAGATGGTCCCAACCCAAGGGGGTGATTCATCGATGTTCTATCCCCTTACTCTTCAAATAATTATAGTCATATATAGCCAGGCTAACAAGCTTGGCGTACATCTATTATACGCCACTGATTCTTAATATTCTAATTGCATGTACATTGGTATTAAAGTAGGCAAAATCTGGGTTAGGAGGGGGTGGATTGTGAGTTGGTAGGGCATACAGCTACTAACCTGAAGGTTGCAGGTTCAATTCCCACCCTTTGCACATTGATTGGGGTGCTAGATGAATGAAGCTATTGGCAGTTAGTAGGTCTAATAACACGGAAACTGTACCCATGACGTAACCAGAAAAATCCAAGTCCCAATCTGGAGGTGAAATAACTTTCTACAATAGAGTTGACCCTGCACAGAGAGATATCAATACTTTCTTTCTCTATTTTGTAATGTTCATCCCCTGGTCAGCTTGCCTTGAATAAATAAATAAAAAGTTTGGGTTAGGGCTGTAGTAGATAGTGGGGCCCTATCAATATTGTATCAAATAAGCTAGTCAAAAATGGTATTATTTCCCAATATTGACCACTATAAAGAATATGGAACTGCAGGACTTAACTTGACTACCTATTTGGGTGCCTAGAGTGCACTGCTGCTAAGGTTCAGTTCTATATTTGTATTGGCCCCCAAAATCGTCCTATTAAACATCTTCTATGACATTCTCATTAGAACCTCTTCATGAGGACTTATGAAATCAAACCACCTTTGATGAGAATACCCTGGTGATCCTTGTCCAAAATCTTTCAATGTAAATTAGGAGCTGAGACTAGAAGACTGTGAAACAGCTCAACTGTTCATAAAGTTAGCCTTAAGGACAAGAGCATGCCCATCAGTTATTAAAAGTACGTGGCTGAACTCAAAATTTATTTTAATAGATTTTTAAACGGTAAGGCATTCCGCTGAGGGCAGACCAAAACTGACCATTACGCCTAGTCATGAGGTCATAGTGAACACATATATTGGCTGAAAATACCTCCAGGTCTATATGGCAAAGTGTTTACACCCAACATCTGCTCACACAGAGAACTGCCTGTAGTGCCTGGGCTCACTCTCCCAGAATTGAAGAGAATATATTATTACTAGCTAATCTCTACCCATACCCAATCTAGGTTAAATGGCACCAAATCGTCACCTTATTCCACATCCCGCCAATGGAAGAAGTTCAAGGCGTACATAAATTAAGGACACTGGAGAAGTTTAGATTGGAAAAAAAAGCTGAAGGGTCATCCTCTCAGTCATATCTTGAAAATCCATGGTCATCCTGAAGAAAGACAAAAAATATAAGGCAATGGACTTTGTTTGACATATTAAAAACTTGCAATAGTCAACTTTTATTTGGGGTGTACCAAGGTGAGCTGCATCATATCAGCGCCAAGAACTAACTGCTGATACGCCTCCACTCTATCCATTGGTCCAAGACTATGGATGAAGTCATCAACTAAAAAATAATCAGCTGATTAAGAAAGAGATGAAGTACTTTCAAGAGCCCGTGGATATCAAAAGTCTTAATTGAAAAAAGAAGGATGGGTCTAAATGAGTGGTAATTGACTACTGGAGACTCAACTATTTGAAGAAGAAGGACTTTTACCCCTTTTAAACATTGATGATGCACTTGACCAACTTGGTAACGTAAAATCCATCTCCATTATGGATCTGGTCTCTGGCTACTAGCAGATAGAATTGTCCTGGTAAAACAATAAATTTGTGCTATTATAATTATTCAAGGGCTATTCCAGCACAAGCAAATGACATAGGGTTGTTTTTTGCCCCTACAACTACCCTCAATCCATAGACAGCATATTGGGAGATTTTAAAAAATTTGCTTTGAGGAGTGGTAGCATAGTGGGGTGGTTTCTGCTCCACTATGGGTTGTGTTTTGATTGAAAAAGGTTCAAAACCAGCACAGGCTTAACAACACGGTGTGGAGCTTTCCTTTCCACTTGACATCACTTTTGAGCAAATTTATTAAAAAGCATCCGTTAATTTTCCATCACCACCTACACCATATCAGTTTCCATTTATGTCAGAGGATCTGCCACATGCTGCCCCAGCGTGGGGCAGCGGCGCTCCACCTGCTAGCATTTTCCGCCCAGTAGGCAAACGCATGCAAACTGGCTCATCCAGTCCGCCTAATTCATCAAGCTGATTTGTCCCTCCAAGGGACTTATTACTCTTAGCGCGAGTCCACCCAACCTGCCCCCACCCACTTGCTCTACTCTGATCCAATATTCACTTTTGCCTCTGAGTCAAATATGGGCATCTCTTCCCATATGCCAACAAAGTGATAATTGAGCTGGCAACGTCCACATTTTCACTAGTGGGATATATTGACTTCTGCCCTTATAAGGGCTATTTTGATATTGGTTTTCCCATTGAAGAGGATGCAGCTGCTGCTGCAACTACGCCCTTAATATAAAAGCACACCTATTACCACAACCCATACACACCTCCCTAGTGACACCACAATGGTAATGACCTTTTAAAGCCATCCTTTGCACCTTCCCCCTCTAACACTCTATGAAGAATTGATGATGGGGCTGTCCAAATATGGTAAAAACCCCATCCTCCACTTCCTGGTCCCAAGCGGAGCTGAGTGGTTAGTGGAACCACGGGCAATGGCCACCATTACCCCCCACCAGCAAACCATAGCCCAGAACATCCCACCACGTGCCCATATCCCATCTGCACCAGGACACTTCTTTTGGGCTCATATTGGCAATGGCCGCACCATTTGCCCCCTCTGCCATGAGTTGGATCATTCCAAAAAAACTGTAGCTACAATTCAAAAAATGCGGAATCCACCAAGCCCACACATAAGGCCACACAAACAGCGTTTGAGTGGGGATTTTGGACGCCCTCACCCCCTCCATTATGAAAGCTCAAAAATATGCAAAGCCTTTGCAACCAAAGCCCAAAAACCGGCTTAATTTCTCACAATATACCCAAACAGAGCAGGTTTGGACCGTAAATTCAATCCAATCAATTTCATGCCCCAAAACTTACCCAACCAAAAACATGTCCCTTCAAATAAATCATGCTCAACCAAAATCCCTGAAACTTATTGGATGAATTAACTGAATCTGGGGAAATTGTCCCACCTCCTGACTTTCCAATTAATTTTGGCACCATATCTACCTTCAGATTTCGATGCCCCATTCCCACCCATGAAATATGTCCCCAAACCCACCGCTACCCCATTCTTGAGTGACCATTAACTTGCCGAGGCTGCAGTGGCCTCTCCTGATAGCCGCCATCTCCACAAAGCCGTGGCACTCTCTATCACTGAATTTAATGAAGGTCTATATTTATTCAATTTCCCTGCTGATTTCCCAAAGGTTGCAAAAATGGAAATTGAACGATTAAGGGAAATTGCCACCTCTGCTATCAAGAGAGTTGTTGCACTGACAGAATTTTCCCCCACCACACGTATCACCAGAGCCAATATCACAAAATTTTCCCAGCTTCCCAATTCACATATACAAGCCAAACACCAAGTTGCCAAAAACCTGGAGGCTATGCTTCAGGCCCAGATTGTTGCCAAAGAACTTAACAATTTTCTATTTTTCCTTGACCCACATCCTGCAGATGCCCCAACCCCTTTGCTCTCAGCTTTGATATGCCTCTTCAATTGTAAAGATAAAATCAATAATCTGCCTGATCCCCTCTCCCCCTCCTCCTCCGCCATGGTGGGATAAGCAGTTCATGACTGCTTCGCCTGGTAGGTTAATTTCCTTTTTGTTTTGGTGTCTCGCCACTCACTAGGGCGTTTGGTTTGTGCTTTTCAGTTGTTAATTTTTGTATTGCTAATGTCCATCCCCTGGTTGGCTTACCTCAAATAAATTTAAAATTAAAAATTAAAAAAAAACATGGTGTGGTATATTTGTCCCAAGGTTGACCCACCTTGTTTACTTTTCATTAAATTCTTTGCTTTTATTTACTTTAATGACATATACTTTTTTGTTTTTTTTTTTTCAGTGAGCACTTACATTCTTGAAGGAAGTCTTCCGCTGGCTCGCTTCTGCAACCTGAAAGTTAAGCCCAAGAAATGTAACTTCTTAGGAGAACAACTCAAAATTTGGACTTATTCAGTGATAAGAAAGGCCAACGGCCCCAGATGGCCAAAGTGGAGGCTATTAGTAAGATGAAGACGCCGGCCAGAAAGTGGGACATTCAGATCTTCCTAGGGATGGTTAAATATTACTGTTGGCTCATAAGAAACTTTAGTAAAAGAGGGGAACCGCTACTAACCTTTTGACTAAAAGAACAAAATTTAGATTGATGATGAACTGTCAGCTGCTTTGGCCAATTTTGCACTTGCCTTAAAGTGGCGCTGAACTCATGTAGTTGAATTTTGATAAACTGTTTTTTATTCAGATAGACGCATCCCTCACCACTGCAGGGGCCATGCTGCCCAGTTTGACAATAATGGAGCAGAGCATCATGTAGCCTACTGCAGCCAGGCACTAGACGTACACAAACGAAATTATAATTTTACTGAGAAGGAATGCTTGGCAGTGATTTATGAATGCAAGAAGTTTGAGGTCAACGTTCATGGAGCACACTAAGGCGATAACCAACCACGCCTCACTCAGGTTGCTACAGAACTTAAAGGAGCTGGAGAGACAACTAGTCTACTTGGCGCTGAAGTTACAGGCTTACAACATCAAGATTAAGCATCAGCTTGGTGTGAAAAACCGCATACTGATGAATTATCTTATATCCCTATTGTTGCATTGACTGCCAACATGGCGGATAGCCTCTACAACAAGATGTTGAACCAATAATACAATAACAAAATGAAGATATACAATGAGTGCTGGACTGACTTATGAATAACCTCGCCATTAAGGGCAAAACCTCTCCTTAAACTAATAGAAGATTGCAAACACATTATATCATGACCAACCAAGAGTAAAAAACTGATCTTCAGATCTCACATAGCCACATGCCACATAGTGTAAAAAATTTAGACAACTGAAACAGCACTACTATTGGGATTTAATGATTTACCAATGTCCCTGAGGCCATTGGCTGTAGCAGGGAGTGCCAAGCGTGAGTGCCATATCATAAAAGAGTACTATATATCAACTAGTTAAGCCAAACTTCGCTTTTCACACCACGCTGATTTCATGAGGCCATTAACTGCCAACAGAGGCTGATTTTAATACATTGTGGTGGTTATAGATCACCTTAAAAAATGGGTTAAAGCCAAGCCGATAAGAGAACTGGGAGCTGCAAGGACTGCCAAATTTCTTTGCGTATATCATATATAACCAACAGGTGCCCCAATTCCTTCTGATGGACAATGGCACATATAATTTCCCAGATGATCACCAAGCCTACAATTTGTGAGGATCAGGGCTCAGTCAACTCCCTATCACCCAAAAACAATGTTATGGTGGAGCAGGTGAACGGCACTCTGGTTGGCATTCTACAAAAATTGGCATCAGGCGGACTTTCAGTTTGGAACCTTCTCTTTTCCTAAGCTATCTTTGCATACAATATTTCATTCCACTTATCCATGGAAAGATTACTGTTTCAACTCATGTATGGATGATGACCTGCACTACCACAAATCTTATACTTCTGTATTCAAAAATAGTCTGACCCCCAATCAATACTTAGAGAACCTCACCCAAACGTTAATACAGCTCAATACTAAGGCTTATTCTAACGCGCTGGGCCAAAAAATGATATTTGGGGAGCATGTCAACTGGAACCGCCACACTTTTCCTTGTCTCAGCATAAGGGAGTAAATGATTTATTATGATAATTATGAATATTAGGATAAAGTAAGCTTGAACATCTAAAATGTGCCATTCAAGATCACAGAGAAGAGTTCAACTAAATGTATATTCTCAAAGGCCCCGCTAGATGGAACATCGTTGATAGATTACATTATAGTTCTTATTACAATTCCAAAAATGCGCAAAGATGCCAACCACCACTCACAAAAAACTACCGTTATCTGTAGCAATCTGTCAATCCCACATGTTTGGTTAAGTGAGGAAATTTTTGAGATTTGGGGTAGACCAACCAAACAAAATTGACCAAAGAAATATTACCCAAATGCCCTTTAGACCGTTCAGTTAATCCTGACATCGTCCCTCTTTTTGTGTCTCACAGCGGATTGATTCATAACCCACTTTCAAAACTTTGCTAGAAATTTCCATCAAAAATCTAAGCATTCATAAAGTAGTTTGCTATTTAAATCTGACTTTTGGTGGATTGATCCCTATTAATTCATCAACTGAATGCCTCATTTCACAAACCAGTTCCATTACCTTTAATTGAATATTACCTGAATTACTCACCCAAAAAATACCCTAAGATTTACCTGACATTGGACAGATGACCATCAAGATGTCTCAAACATTAAATAGATGATTATCTAGTCTCAGTAGTAACGTTGACATCCTATTAACGGACCATAATACAATTATAGAAGGTTCATGAGCTGTAGAGAAGGCTGACTCACTAAAGGCCGTCTTATAAAGTTGGAAGGTCCTTGCATTAATAATGGAATAAATGTGACAATGCATATTTAGGATATTCCTTTATTAGAGGAACGCTAGTAAACATTCATATTGGATTTTTAGCATTAGAAGTACATAATGAGACTACAGCGGAAATGGAGATTATATATTTGGTAAAGCCTTACCTTCTACCAATCTTTACATTTCTTTGAGCTATGATGAATTCATACAGTTAAGCCTAAATTAGTGCATATTTACATTTGGCAGTTTTGCTCAGTTGTAATCTCAATTTCAAATCCTCTGTCACTGATCATCTCCTTAGGCACACCAAACAGGGAGAATACATGTGTACAAAAATCCATGCCATGGCTTTAGCTGTTGTGGCTTCAAAAAAGAGATAATATAGTGTACTTGGAACAACAATCTACTACCACCGTGATCGCACCATAGACCTATTACACTGGTAAACTCACAATTAAGTCCTCTGAGAGCAATATTTAAGAGCCTTCCGCTTGCTGTGAGGGATGAAGGAGACCATTACTTCTTGTCCTGTCAGACTTAACCGTTGCAAGTTATTAAGCTCTCTACATAAGCTGTTAATCCTTTGTGAGTTTATTCCAGTTATACCCGCAGTCAGCTCATTGGCCCTTTCTAGATCAGCTTGGTTGGCTGACTTGCTGTGGATGGGTTCTGTTCCAGAAAGATTAGACACTAGGAGACCTTCTTAAGACGTATGATCATCCTCACTGAGTAAAACTTCTTCTGGTGTCACCTGATGTAACATAGATGGCTCATTAGAACTGTTCATCTCCCTGCTGATGGTATTCTTGAGGACACTCTTAAACATATCTTTGATGTTTCTACTTAACATAAGGCTCAATGGAAACTTTGACCAGCCTTTTCCTTAGCGCTCTTATCAACCCAAGGTGTTCAATAAACAAGTGTCTTCTTCTTTAAATCCCAGACTAGTTACTGGTTATCTCTACACTTAAACCCAATATAATTAGAAACAAGAATAGACTTAAGATTATGTGGCTGCAAGATCTTTTATCAAAATAAAATTCAAGTATTTTGTGACTTTTTGTAAAGAAAAATCAAGATAATCATAAATGTAATATAAAAAGTTGGTAGTGGTGCTTGGTAATATTTTAGGGGATTCAAAAACACCCTGTAAGTTTCTTCTTGATTTCTACCTCAGTGGTGATATCCATTTAAATCAATGCAAATCTGCAAGATACATCTCATGATATAAATTCCTGAACCAGGATGTTTGGCGGACCCTTTCTTAATGTATGTTTCTGGGGCGGTAATACCTCTTCTGGTTATCACTTTATTAACCAATTTGGTAATATGGTGCTCAGGTTGAGAACCAGACAAAGCGCAGCTCTAATGCACTTCGCTTCAGGGTTTTAATTTTCTCAAAATAATGTTTAATTGACTTTTCTGGTAATATTTGGATGGAAGATTCCATTTCTTCCATCAGGGCAACTTGGTTCAGTTGGTTGAGTCATCTCTATGTCATTTGTCAAATTAAATTTTTTCTCCCCTGAAGGTATAAAAAAGGGCAAAAATTTATAATCTTTGGAGGTGGCGTCATTGATTTTATATTTAAACCTCTCAATTTGGCATTTATAAAATTATTATGGATGATGACATCATGACCAACTGGTAAGTTTTATTGGGACATCATCATCTATAAAAGGGGATGATTTCCCCTAACCGCATTTTAATATGTAGTATGTATATCATGAGGTGCTGTTATACTGGCAGGGTTCCTTCAAGAGAACTTAAAACTAATCTTCATTATAATTGTAGTAGCTTTCATGACACTTCTTCTCCAAATAAAAAACTTGGGAAGGACCTAAGGTACTGGAAATGTACTCTGGTAAACACTATAATGGTATCTTCATTCTCTGATTGAATATTCAGCTCCTCTCTTATCCAGGATGGTTGCAGGGTCAGTCTAGACGGCTTGCAACTTCTCAGGCAGACTTACAAACACATGTAAGGACAAGAAAACTCTTCTTAAACTGAACTCTGGTGACTTAGTTCATCTCTGACTCTCACGTTGACTCTTAGGGATGATGGCTTTAATGTTCTTAGTTGCTTCAAGCTCAATTTTAATCAACTATCCAGCTAACTTCCGCTGATAACACCCAGGTGGTAGGTTTTTGCAATATATACTAATGCTTGGTTCCAGCATGGTAGGTAGTGCAACTCTCTCCCATTAAAGGCCTTGAACAAGAAATTTTTAATCACCTGGTGACGGCTAAGTCAGTATTCTAGCATTGTGGATGGTAGCACTTAATCCCACTCTAATTTGTAATTCAATGACAAGTCCTTCAATATATCTCCTAGGGTTCTATTCCCAAATTCCAACTTCTTTTATAGGAGGAAGTGCATGGAGCGATTTTTTGATGTCTTTCTTCAACTAGATCCATAAGCTTTCTCATGAATTAGGAGATAAAGTTCTTCCTATTATCTGTTAGTAGAAGCTGAGCGTACTATGCCTCGCTATCACTTGTTTATGCAGGAATCTGGTAGTCAATTCTATGGAGTATGTCTTGAATGCTGATTTTTTACCCATTTAGTGAAATGGTCAATAGCTACAATGATAAAATTTGAATCACTTAAGGCATAGGCAACAGTCATATCATATCAATGGATATGCTTTGAAATGGACTGTTGGTGAAAAAGGAGGGAACTTGAATTACTTCTCTTATAATATGAAGCTCATTGTTGGGATTTTTATATGCCCACTCCCAACTATAACAGATAGTTTTACATTATGTCTTGTCCTATCATGGTTGGCTTATGGATAAGCAACCCTAAATAGATGTTGTAGTTATTGGCAAATAACTCATTCAAATATATCTTCCTATGATCCATTAGTAAAGTGTTATTAACAATGTATGAGTCTGATAGTAAAGCATATTCTTGGTTTGTTAAAAATAATCACTATCACAGGTGAAGCCATAACCAGATCAGCAGTTTATTCTCATCCAGCGGAATGAGCAGAGTTCACCTCAAAATGGCAAAAGTGCAAGAAACTTATCCTGCAGATGGAGATAAATGAGCCCCTTCTATAGATTTGAGTTAGGCTTGCAATTTACCTCACCATCATAGTAATTTCATGCGAAATAATTTTTCTTTTAACGTTCAAGAAGATTTGTTTAAATAAAAAAAGACAACTAAATTACAATTAATCTAAAATCAATCCTCTTTTATACCTTAGGGTTGAAAATATTTGTAACTTTCTGACAAAGAAATGATATGACCAAAATACTCGAGGGGAATGATTGAAACTTATGATTAAAAATTACCAAATCTAAAAAACAACCAATTTTAAGAGCACTCAAAATCATGATGAAAGGTGCATTGAAGAAGTGCCATTATGTGCACAGATGCGACAAGCATATTACAAGATGTAATCAAGCAAAATCTGAAGAAAATGCAACTGCCCATAACCCAGAAGCAGGGTTATATGAAAGGCCTCTAGGCATACAGGTTCAGATGTAATTGCTGTGATTAAAGCTCACGAATATAAGTTCTTAGCCAGATGGAAGAAGCATCAAAAACAACAGTAAAATGCTGTCTAACTAGGGGCCCTTGAAAATCAAATATTAATATTCAAATTTGCAACTTATTTTACAATTATTACTCATATTATATCTTGATTTTTCACTTTTAGTATAAAGTACTTCAATTTTAAATTAATAATTAACATTCCACATAATCTTAATTTTATTTTCTTATTTTTACTTACAGTCGTTTAAATTAACTTATCTCCAGTAGCCAATCTGGGATTAGCCTGTGAGCAGAATACAGTAACCAGTATGAAATCTTCTCTGATTAAACAGGACAATCTATTTCATTAATACTTAGAGCTGAGCTTACCTTAAAAGGTTATTTGTCTTCCATTTAGTATAAGTCCAACGTATATTGAACATGTCAAAGATTGTCACCAAGAGATTTTCTAAGGGTGTGGTTAGTTTACCAAAGGGATTGATGCTACAACGGGTAGCTAAGAGGATAATTTGTTATACAGGATGATTGTGATATAAGAAAAGGTTGCTTGGTGCCTAATATGCGCATAGTAGACCCCCTGAGCAACAAGTTAGCCTCTCATACTAAGCAAGCCAAGGCGGTGAGCTGATTCTGGTGCTTACTACTGGGGCAGCATCATCAGTTCCTAGTGAGAATCATAAAAATCTCATGAGAAATTTTCAAAGAATTAGATTAGAAAGTATATATGGAGAGGATCCTCTGAGCTCCTGGTAAAGGAGGAGGATAAAAATCGGTTCAAGGCTCCATACCCTTGAATTGAAAATGCATGATCTACATAACCAACATGAGTGCGTTAAGGAGATCATAAAAAGAGCAAAAATTGACTCTATGCCTATTGTGAGAGGACCTTTGCCTATAATAAAACTGGAAACTACCATTTAAATCTAGTTGATCAAATCTTGAATTTAAAACTTTAAATTTTATTTGAGGCGGGCCAACCTGGGGATGATACCGCACCAATTAGGGAAGTGAAGAAAATGGGAAAGGAGGATAAAACCTGTAAAACCTTCATGCGTGGCGTATGATAGGCCAGGAACTCCATGGACCGCCTTTGCTATTCACTATCTCAGTTTGGGGCATTGGTGCGCAAAACCAACACATTCAAAATCGTCCGCTACCCAAAGTACATCAGTTGATCAAATCTTATTCCTTGAAAAGGAGAATTAAAACATCTGCACTCTAACCAATTATGGAGAGCACTTGGAACAGCATGACAACATGATGTTTGCTATGGACAAGAGTATATATGATTTGAAGGCACAACTGCGTACTATACCAGAACCCACCTCTACTCAACCATTAACTCAATTGGAGTCACTGGCCTAAATCAGTTAACAGGTTCCAAACAACCAGTCAGAAATGTCACACAACCAACCATGATGCACGTCAACTCTATTGAGGAGTATCTTAATTTCAACATGTACTTTAAGGCTATGTATATACCTAGAGAAGGGACGTTTGCTGGTTTCCTCCAAATGTACAAGAATAGAATAATGTCGTTAGCAATCACTGAAAGGCTCTCCATATGCAAGGGTGTATGGGCTGTGAGGCTCAGGTGGACCTTAGTGCTAGCCTAAAACCAGGACTATCTTAGACAAAATTGAAATGTATCCTACTTTTAGAGTTTGGTAGTGAACAAGACATCCAAAACATGATGCAAGAGTTCCTTTTACAAAAATAGACAAGAATGAGTCAGTATCAAACTATTCCACTTGTCATTATATCAAGGCTCATCAAGTGTGGACTACAGGAACCATGGAATTACCTACCCACGAAAACCATTTTGCTGAGCTCATTGGAAATGAATTCCAGCTTAAAAATAAATATGACTCTAGAGTTAAATAGCGCAACTTCCCTGAAGGCGGGTAGGAAGCTTTACTCAATGTACAAGTGATGTATAAAACTGGAATACAAGGTCATGGGAATGCCCCTTCAGCGAGTTACCAAGGCCATCTACATCACTAATATTAAGGAGTTCAAGACAAAGGAAAGAGTTCTAAACTACCTGAGGCTTGCCTCATTGGGATTAACCTGCAATAATTGTCATCAACCTGTGCACTTTTACCAATCTTGCCCATTACTCGCAACTGAAATAAGGAAAAACTCAAAAGAGGATACCTTACACTGTAAACTAGGTGGATTTTCGCACTGAGGGTGAAGATGATCATGAGAATGAAAATTTGGTCAGTGCAGCCTAACACGTGTTAGGGCACCTAGGGTGGTAGCTGTGCCTGCTAAATTAAGAGTCTATGTCACTGAAGGATCCAAATTGAGCAATACATACCTGGTGCAAGAAAATTAACCTACCCAGATCAATTGTTTAGTTGAGGAAGGAGAGCAACTAGTTATGGCTACCTTAAAGAACTTTGAACTGGATTTTGAGGATGCTGTCAAAGCTACAATGAGTGCTGCCGCTCTTAGACAGTTTAAAGAATCTTCTATAATGTACTGACCACTGGAAACCCTTTTGGCAAAAGTGTGATGAAAGTAGAAGTGATAATTAGAAAGTGCACGTCTTAGCAGTACTGGACACTGTGGGTCCAGTTAACATAATATCCATTAAACTCATGAAGAAGCTAAAGTTCATGCCAAATATTGATTATAACATGAAGTACCACACCGCATGATCAGATGTTATCTTCGCTCTAGGAGAATATTTGACACTCTCTTTATGCTTTGGGCGCACGGTCATAATGGCACTGGTAGTGGTTTTAGACAATGACCACTACAACTTCTTGATTGGGACGCAGTTTCTCTTAGAGTTTGTAGAAAAGATTGATTTCACATCCAGCTCTGTGAGCATCTTGAGTTACCAACATTAACTAATGTTTAAGGACAAAATTTCAAACTGCAGAGACAATGGACGTGCTAGGTTGAAATTGATAAATCTATTTACCCCATCCAATACATCATTACTGAGAAGAGTGTGAAACAGTACCACCTACTGTTAGCTTGGAGGAAGGGCTTCCGCTGAGCTCTAGTGAGACTATAGAGATTTGACCAGGGGATCAATACTGGATGACCCTTTCAATTAGTGTGAAAATTATGCCAGATATCATTTTTGGAAGTGTAAAACCGTGAAAGAATCAAAGAGCAAGAACCATGTGTTTACTGTGGTTTTATAACACCCATTACTCTAGAGAGTTGAGAATCATCTTGAAATATCACTATTTAAACTATCAGAGTCAAAAAAGAACATGCCTTTGCACTGGCCTGATTAACCAGGTGCCCAGACACTAAATATATATATATTCCATAGAAGATTTTGACATGCTTGGGTTTCGGGATTTGGCCCCTAGACATCAGAAAGAGCTTGATGGGCTGTTAGACGAGTTCAGCGACATCTTCAGTATCAGATCCAATGATTATGGCCTCTGCAAGGGTGAGGTCCACAAAAAGGATATAGGTTCCGCTATACCATTCAAACTCAAACCCTACTGCCGCTTGAAAGCAGAGGACGCCAATATCACTTAAGAGCTGGGCGAACTAGCCATATAGGGATAATCAAACCATCAGAAAGTCTCTGGGTCTCTCCTTTGTTGCTTGTACACAAAAAGGATGGTTTCCATAGGTTAATCATTGACTACCGCCATATGAACAAGATACTAAAAAGAATTCATACCCACTCCTATGCATCAACGGCGCTATGAAACGCCTATGCGGCTTTAAGTACTTTTAAGAAAACTATCTGGCCTGCGGCTACTGGTAGATAGAGCTCTCACAAGAAGATCAGGAGAAATGTGCCCTGATTAGTAGTCAGGGATTGTTTAAGCCCAGAAATATTCCGCAGTGCCTCTGTTACATCCCTACTGCTTTACAACACATGATGTATCACATTTTCAGTGATATCATGGTATCTAGAGTGTTGGTATATCTCACCAACAGCATGGTAAAAACGAAAGATATCAAGAGCATCTACAGAACCTCTGAGAGGTCTTTACATGGCTGCGAGAATCTAATCTGAAGCTAAAATGGAGCAAGCGCGCTTTTCTCAAATAACAGTTAAAGTCCTTTGGCTATGAGATCAGCCCTAGTTGATTCAAGTCTCAAAACTGTAAGTGAACGCCATAGTGGCTATGGAAACACCAAGGAGCATGAGGGATATACAATTGTTCCTCAGAATGGTGGGATAATACTGAAAGTTCATCCCCCATTTTGTGGACTTGGCGGCGCCCCTCACATACCTGCTCACTAAGGAAATGAAGTTTGAGTGGGACCTGGAACAGGATCAGGCCTTTGCGGATTTAAAAAAAATATTGGTAGTGGCGCCAATATTATTCCAACCTTATTTCAATAAAACATTCTATCTCTATACTGACGCCTGTGACATAGAACTTGGCATGATCCTGGCACAAATGGATGAAGATAAGTTGGATCACTGATCAAATACTATTTCAAAGTGTTCATAAAAGCAGAGAACTACATGATTACTGAGCGGTAGTGCTTGTTGGTGATCATAGCGGTCAAATCCATCAGCCCTTACTTGTAAGGGGTACATTTCAAGGTATTTATGGATCACATGTCAATCCACTAAATGCAGAACATGAAAGATACAGATGGACGACTTGCCTGCTAGGCTGTACTCCTCCAAGGCTATAATTATGAAATCATACATCAAGCGGGAGACAAATACCTAAACGTTGACAGCCTATTGTGGTTACCAGTGTTCCACTTGCAAGCTCCAAAAAGCAATTGACTTTATGACGTAATTGGTCTACTAAAAGAGTCCTGGCAGGACGAAACAGAGGATTTTAAGAGCTTTCTGAGGAGAGGTTCCAAAGACACCTGGTGTGTCAAGGGAAATCTACAAAAGAAGATTTAAAACAAGTGGTAACCCTATATTTGGCCTAGTGACAACATGGTTTTGGTGATGGAGGCCCATAAGCATCTGTGCCATGAGATATTTCAAAAAACTCTGGTATACCTGTAAGAGAGATTCTACTGGTTGTGCATGTCAGGCGAAGTGCACCAAGATTTAGAGTTGTGCATACCTTGTGCTATTTTCCACCTGCTGGAGAAGTGATTTGTGTTTACGCCAATCCCACCTACAGAATCCTTTAGTAATTTCTCGATTGATTTGGTGGGACCTCTACTAATTTCCTCCAGAGGATCCAAGTAAATCCTAATTGTGATTAAACACTTCAACAAGTTGGTGAGGTCTCTGCAGTCAAAATTATACTGCAAACACCACCACTCACTTCCTATACACTCAAGTCATCACAAGGCATTGTTGTTGTTAGTTATAATATTCCATAATACTCAGCTGATTAGTTTACAATATGGTTGTTTTCCCACTAGGTGATAAGATCCTCTAGTGGATGTGGGAATTATTATCTTTAAATAATAATTATTATTCATGGGAATTAACCCTATCAAATATTTACTAATCCTCCAGGTATTGATCTGCCAGATTGATAATGTTTTTTCAGGGATAATACCCAACAATGAATTTACTTTATGGCTTAATTGCCAATTATATGATTGGTAATTTAATTATATTAAATGATTTATTTTCTTTGCCATTTGACTCAGGAATCTATGTTTAGTTACTGAAGCATCAACAATGCTTCTTGTAATAACTCGCAGTTTAACCTTTTAGGAAATGCAGCTTGTTGTTGATGGGTAAAAGTCCCATTACTTAAGCATGCTGCTAGCTTGATTAGGGGACCCTGATGAAGTTAATTGAGATTTTAGGGACAATTTTCCAATTAATCATGAAGAGGTCGCAACTGTGGTTGGCAGTGAAATCTGACTAGGAGGATGAGAAAGGTCATTGTGGGTACAGCCTCAGAGGGCTAATCCACTGACAACAGCTGCCGTTTCCAAGTGAGGCGCCATTGGAAGAAAATGTCGCAGGATCCCCTATAAGTTCCCTAATTTTTCAGTAAATAAAGTAGGTAAAATAGCACAATTACCTTAATATTTATAATGACCTAGTTTTATTGTATAGTTTACTAAAAAAATTAGAGTTTAATAATAGAATGTCCTTTGTCTATTTTATTGGTTATCAAGATCTCCTTGGACTCTGAGAGAAGGAAGAGGGGACAGAGGTAGAAGTTCCCTACCATTCCAGAGATACCTTCTTAATTTAGGTCAAGTACTAGTTTGATTTTAGACATGATATTCAACGTGGTTTTTGAGAGAGCATAACTCAAGTAAAAGTGTTTAAACTATTAGACCTAATTTAGTCAATATTAATAATTCAATCAACGCACATATCAGAAACCTGTGCAGTTAACTGGAGAGCCAAAGAGCTACACACCCAGAATTTACTTTTGGCACTCATTGTTAAGTGTAACCAGCCCTCAAAATAACAGCTGCCTCAAGTTTTACATTAAAAAATGAAAAGGGCTTTATCTAGGATGTAGTTAGAACAAATGATGGATTTAGTAGGAGTGAAGCAGCAATACATTACCCTCTACACTCCATCCTCAAATGGAAGCATCAAGTGAGTCAATGGAACTTTGAAAGGGATTTTTAAGAAAATGGCCATCAATTACAAGTCAAAAAATGGGATCAGTTTCTGCTCTCAGCATTGTTGGCTTACTGTATGAGTCACCACCAAGTGATTGTGATGTCCCCTTTAAAAAGCCAGTATGGGTAAGAGGCAGCTTTGATGACTCTTCTAGAACCAATCAAGGCATATCAGAAGAACCTGCAGCCTGGAAGTTATCAGCAGTAGTTGGCTGACAAACTTATTGGAATTCAGTTATAAGCTTCATAATACACTGAAGCGACTATCCTTAGCATCAAAGGGAGAGTCAAAGATGATCTAGACTACTAGAGGTCAGCCTTGGGGTCAAGGTTTTGTTCTATCATCTGTGGGGAGCACAGCCAAAGAAGTTACAGGCAATGTAAACTGGTCCTTCAACTGTTTTAACAAAGAGAGGAACTGAAAAATCCATCTGGGACAATGATACTAATGTTTGGTTTATTAGAGTACACGTTTAGCAATTTAATGTCACTCCCCAGTCTCATCTTGGGAGGAGAAAATCTAGGTATGAGGCTGAAAGTGGATCAGCAGACCATTCTTTGACCAGTGGAATGGCTAATTTCACCATTAAACTGATGAAGGTTCAGGCAACTAACCCACCATAGATGGGGATGAAGGGCCTCTTTTATAGATTTGAGAAAGCAAAATAATTTTTCACCAAGATTTTAGTGACTTCATGCATATTATTTATTTCCTAATTGATTCATAGGATTTACTTAGTAAAGATGATGATATTGCAGAAATCTGTATTAAAATTGACCCCTTTTTATATCTTTGGGAACTAAAATAATTTTCATTCCACTGATGACATGAAAATGACTCAACTAAATTACCTTGACAAGTACAATTAGTCTCAAGGATGAATATTACCAAATCTGAAAGTCAACCAATTTTGAGAGTCACTTGAAACCATGATATGAGGTGCATTGTAGAAGCGCCATCACTCAAATCTAAAGTTGAGCAGCATATTGATAAATTTGGCAATAAAAGAATATTAGAAGATAATGCAACTTCCAAAAACCCAAATTGGGGATGGATTAAAGGGCCCCTGGACATCCAGGTTCAGGGATAATCACAGAGAGAAGGAGTTTGCAGCTACAAGGACTGGCTCAAATGGATGAGCCCACCAAAGCAGCATTGAGATGCCATCTAACTAGGGATCATGAAAAATCCTTATATCAACATCCATATTCTCAACTAATTTTAAATTTTCATTTATTTTCTACTAGTGGAATACCATGCTTTGCTACGGTGTTTGTAAATTATCAGATAATTTTAAACAATATTAGCTTTTATATTGGCAGACAGCTATCAATAAGTTCAGAAACCGTTAAACCTATTAAATTTTGAACATCCAACCATTTACCCAAAAAAGTCAAGAAAGCCTGTCAAACTAAATAAACCATCAATCACTTACATGAAACTATTGAGCCCGTTAAATTAATCAAAATACACAAACCACCTAACCATAACCAATTAACTTATTGAATTAACCAAGCACTAACTGCTTGCTAAAACCATCAAGCTTATTAATCAACCCAAAACCACCAACCGCATGGCAAAACCATCTAGACTATCAAATTAACCAACTGAAAATTGCTCAGCCATAACAATATACTGAGGAGCAATAAAAAAATATAAAATTTTCACATCATACATATAAAACTTTTTATTTTATTATAAAAATCAAAAAACTGGGTTCAAGGTGCACATGGACCCCCTTCCATTTTCAAAACTCTACATGCTGTAGTTTTGGCTGGGCATTGCGCATAAACACATGCACAATTGCTTATATTATTATAAATAGAAGATATTAAATTTATCCCTTAAAGTATAAAATATTTTTCTATTACATTAGTAAAAAAACTTATACTACATATTTTAGTTTTATCATTTTACTTTCACTTATAGTGGTTCAAGTAATCTAATCACAAGCCATTCTGGAATTAGCCAAGTATGCATAATATGGTAACCATTCTAAGAACTGCTTTGTTTAGACAAAGACATTCTCTATCATGGATACTTTGGAGCCAAGCTGCCAAGGGAGAGGATGGATTGGCTTCTGTCAAGTCCCAAGGGTCAACATATAATGAACCAGTCTAAATTTGTCAACAAGTGATTTGCCATGGGAGCAAACAGTTTACCTAAAAGATCAATGCTACAAAGAGTAGCATCAGAGGAGAAGTGGCTCTATGATGAAGATTATGATCTAAGTGAAGGTTTTCTGGTGCCCAATCTATGTGGAATAGGCCCCCTGAGAGGCAAGTCATCATCACATGTTAAGTAAGCCAAGGTCAGCGAGCTGACTAGAACAATCAGGTACACCTCACTCAAAGTAAAGGTGGTGATTTATTGGAAGTCGGTGGAAATTTTGTGGTGAAATGATTCTAATCATTACTAAACAAAACTATCCTGTGCGGAAATGGGAATGGAATGAGAGTTAAGGGTGTGAGACAATTGTGGGTGAATTTAGAAAAGTGGGCAGGTAAAAATATTTGATAAAAGATTGGCAAATTTTGAATCACTAAAGGGCAATGTGGAGAAGTATTAGGTTTTATATCTTAGGATTGGTCAAGTTAAGATCTCAACGGAGATAAATAGATCGGGTTGGCTTTTCTCTCCACCTTGGGTTCTGCTTGCTTAACTCTGGTGACTTTGAACTTGGGGCGTTGAAAGAGGTAATCTGTTGCACATATTTGACACTAACCAGCTTGGCTTAAACTTCTTGAGAGAGTTGTAAACTTGACATTCACACGCAAACGGTGTGTCTTCTTTATAATTAATCCTTTGTACATTGGAATCTTCCCTCAATCCAAGGGAGCTTATCTCAACCACTTTCCTTGCAAGCCTAACCTTAAAAGGAGTCCTTCTCAAAACGAGTGTCTTCAACTGTAGTGTAATCAAGACTGGTTACTTGCAGTCACTAAATTTCATTTATTTCCAATTAAAGTGAAAACCAAAATAAAGGAAAAACTTAAGATTCTGTGAAATAGACTGATTATTTTAGATATAAAGTTAGTATTTTTATGATAAATACTAGAAAAATTGGGATGTAAAATAATAATTGAGTGATAAATTGAATAGCAGATTGGAAAAATATTGCATATTTTTCAGGAACTTTGGTAAAGTCTCTTTTTATAATTGATTTCTTCCTTGGGCACTCATTTTCTCAAGTTTCTGAGTTCATGCACTGCAGCAGCATGTGGAACCCATGGTATCAGGGTCATCATCTCCATGGCTCCTGTGCGCTTTGGTGGAGTCCAAATTTTCATTAATGTTGGTGGACTTAGTTTCTGGTTTGTTCAATGGCACCATTTTCTTTTTGTTTCATTTGATTTCCTTTTTGGTGCACCATACTTCACCTAAATCATCCTTTTCCTTATTGGCGTTACTCAAATGAATATTTCCTTTTCTGGAGCATATCTCATATGAAGTTTCATCATTACTGGTGTGCACCTCTTTGATGATTGGATTGTTTGACATTTCGTCCATGACATTATCACCATTTTTGCAGCCAATTTGATTTGAATTATTACCATTTTTGTGGCCAATTTGATTTGCAATATTACTATTTTTTTAGCTAGATTCTTTTATGTTATTAATTCGCATGCTTCAATCAGAATTTTCTTGATTCTACCAGAAGTCAAGGATTTACCAATTTTGCAGTGCACTAAATCCGTGACACCGCCCCTTCCAAGATGAGACTGAGGGTAGGTTCAGAGGTGTCTCATGTGGACTCTGTTGAACATAATGTTGGTGGCATCATCTTGGATGGAGTATTCATGACCCCTCTTGGCCAGTACAGTTAATGGTCCAGTCCAAATAGCTTAAAGCTTCTCAGGTTGGCTTCCACAGACGTGGTAAAACAATACTTTCTCGTTACTCCAAATTCT